>APFE031709700.1:51888-70715 GCA_000404065.3 Pinus taeda | reverse complement strand
GTAAAGGAGGTTGCCCCCTCGAAGAGGCTGAATTCTAAGGCGTTGATCTATCTTTTCTATCTTTTCCTTGAGCTGGTTTCATAACAGATAAAGAGAAAGTTTCAATTAAAAAAAATTAAAATCAAAATAGGAATATTTGTTGTTTCCATCATTACTTCATCAAAATGAGGGTGTTAGTATTCCAAAATGCCTACATTTCCATTTCTTATTATCATCTTGGTTCCACACGCCATTAGAATTTCAGCTTTGGATGAATCGCGAGCTTTCACATTTCAACAATGGTTAGGAACACTCTCAAACCTTTGGCCTCTTTCATGATATAATTTATAAACATGTTGTGACATCTTTACCCATCTTATGGCAATCTGAGAAGCACCAATCACCTACAACCTATTAATTCCCTTTTCATTTTCCAACAGCAGTGCAAGTTTTAGTGTCATCAATTTTGCATAATTATTCATCGTCCTCCAATCTTGCTCTATTGAATGAAATAATTATCTGCAAAGAATATAATCTGTCCCCCTCCCACCCCAACATACAATAGGATCCCCTTGTGAGGCCCCATAAAAATAAACTAAAATAAAAACCATGGAAACTTTTTCCTATTTGTTTTTCAACCACCACCCTCACTAAGTTATCTTCCTTATCCCATGGGTAATGATTTAATACATTAAGCCCATTGGTTGCACACTTAATTAAAGTGAATGTATTTTTCTTCAGAAGTTAAGAGATTCCTAGCCAACCATATCCCCTAGACCACTATTAATGGAAGAGCCTTAAAATCCTCCATTTGTGGATTCATTGCCCAATTCCTCAAACCAACTTCAATAGATTCCCATAACCATACATTTTTCAATCTTGTTAGTTCCTCCACTTCAATCACACCTGTTTTGAATAGTCACAATCCATGATCAAATGACCATTGGTCTCCTCACTAAGTTTCGAAAGAGGACATCTACAAGACACTCCTCTTTAATATATCCCATGTTAATAGTTTGTTTATCAATAAACACAACATAAAAAAACTTCACATTAAAAGGACATTTCAACTTCCAAAGATTACTCCACCGCTATCGAATTTTTCTTCTCCCTTCATCTATACTACAAGACATATATCCACGCCTAGGTGTGTAAACCCTTAAGGAGAAAAAGACCAAGGTAGCTCATCATGATTCCCTTGAAATTGAACATGACTCTTTCCTAAACATGCTCAAAAACCATTCCATAAATTTGCTTCAATGCATAGTTGTAAACCATCCTTGCCGTCATATAGAAGTTTTGAGCGGATGTATAAAATGTGTGAAAGCAAGTAAAAACCTATGTCCCTTGGTGATTGTATCATTTGTCGTGGCAATAGGTGGTCTCTCCCACTCCCAACCTATACATCCTCCCCAATTTTAACATAAATATTGGTTAGTCTAACTATTATATGTTTTTTTCCCTTTTCACTGCAATATGAAGATACATTTTTTGAAAATGTCATGAATTTTAGTTGTTTCAAAAGTGTGTTTTTGAATACATAAATGGATTATGTTAGAATTAATGGAGATTAGGTGATTCTTGTTACGTAGTTGTTATTCTACTTTTCTTAGTCATTCCGTTCCTATCATTCAGGGATATTATTTGTTGTCCCTAGCAAATTGTATCTATTTAATATTGGAGTTTAATGTGAAGCCGAAGTGATGTATTTGCTTGTAGGAGCTCCTGGTGATCCGCACCTGTGAGCTCCTCTTGTGTTGGTTTGTCATTTCACATCTTTAGTGTGCAACTCTTGATATGGTATCGGAGCACAGGACTGGGAATCCTATAGGCTGAGTGAAGGGAGCGATTATAGCGAAATCGTCGCGCGTATTGTGTGGAAAAGTGCGATAACCGTCCTGTGATACTTCTCCTCATCGACCTGTTCATTCATCGGCACGAGTGGTTGATAGAACTTCGTGGATACGTTTCATTTTTCGGCGAAGATCTTCGCAATCTCGTGGTGTGTAAAAGCACCGAGTGGATCCATGGTGGCTGAAGTTGCACGTGGCTAGAGAGGATTGCGTGGTGGCTGCGTAGGTGGCTTGGAAGCTACATGGGCACAGCGAAAATCCATGGACTTGTTTTTTGTGTTGTGTTTTGCAGCATGCAGAAGGCTGCAAGAACGCCGCTGAGAGGAGCTTGCACCTACCTGATGGAGGCCGCGAGCCAGAGAGGAGCTTGCACCAGCCTTGCCGCGTGGAGGAGCCGATGAACGTGGAGCATAGGTCTGATCCCACAGTCTATGAGAAAAAGGCGATACGTTGTTTGTGGAAGTGTGTTGTCTGCTGTTTGGGATCAATGTAGAAGCAGATCGAGGTTGCGTGAAGGTGTTGGAGCTATGGAATGTTGAGCAGAGGCAACGTCTTTTCAAAACATCAATTGTTTGCTTGCTGAGAACAACCACTGTCTAGAGGAAGTGAGTTGTCATTGGTATGCGGAATTGCCAACGGTTGGAACAATGCTCATTGAAGGAGCCATGAAATCCAGCCAGTGTGAGCTGCGATGCCGCTGTGAGCTACAACTACCATAGAAGTTGCCACCTGTTAGTCTCCAGTTCGAGCACTATATGAATAGTATTTTTTTTAGTTTTGTCGCCTACACAATAATATGCAATCCCATTTTGGATTATGACCAGCACAAATTTTGTTTTACGGAAAATAATTAAGTGGGCTTGAGAGTTTTAAATCAATTTTTTTTTTTTTGCAATTCTTCTTTGATTAAAGGGAATTCTTCTTCTGATATTAAGGGGGGTGTTTTTTTTTAAAAGAAGAGAATCTAGTGTCAACATTTTTTTTAAAGGAGATCTGGGTTTGTTGAAATTATTGAAGATTTTATTCATTCAAGATGAATAATCAAATTGTTGAAGCTTATCTCAATGAGATTAATAAGCTTGATGGTTCCAATTACACAAATTGGAAGTTTAAGCTCCAGACTTTGCTTGAGGGACATAATGCCTATGGCATTGCCACCGGTGATGAGGTCAAGCTGAATACCGCAACTGGTGGATCGAATACATCAATTCAAGACTGGGAGAAAAGGGAGATGAAGGTGAAGGTTCTCCTCAAGTTATCAGTCAAAGATTGCATCATCCCTCACATTCGAGATTGCAAGATAACGAATGACATATGGGTGATTCTCAAAGAGATGTACGAGATCAAGAACACCAATCGAACCTTGTACCTTAGGAAGAAGATTCTCTCCATCAAGATGGAGGAGAGTGAGTCTGTTTCTTCATTCATATCCTAGATAAAGGAGGTTAAAGACAAACTAACTGATATCGGTCAGACCGTGGCAAATGATGATCTGGTGACAATTACTATGAACGACATGATAGATGATTATCATATGTTTATAACGGGGTTGAATGCAAGAGAAAAGCCTCTAGGCTTTGAAGATCTCACTGGGATCTTGCTACAAGAAGAGGAAAGGAGGTTGTCTCTCAAACCTCAAAGTCCAGATCTTGCATTGATGACAAAGTTCAAGCCAAAGGGGAAAGCAGTGGTTGATCACAGGAAAGGTAGCGCATCACGAAAAAGGACACCACAAGGTATGACCTCGCATAAACATGACTCTGGTCCTAAATGCTTTTATTGTGATAAGATAGGCCATATTGCTAAATTTTTCCATAAGAAAAAGGCAGATGGGGAGAGGTACAAGCAGAGAAGACATGCAGGTCATTTGGCTGATGCAGATCAGAATCAGGATGTCAGATTATTTATGGTTGAGACTACACTAGCCATTGAGGAGGATGAATCAGATATTTGGTTCGTAGATTCTGGAGCCTCCTCACATATGACAGGTAAAAAGCAATGGTTCAGAAATTTTAGAGAATCCAACACTGGAGTAAAAGTATACCTTGGAGATAATAGAGGGTATGAGATCAAGGGACATGGAGATGTCCTTGTTACTTTGCCTGATGGAAAGATTAGGAATATATCCGATGTGTGGTATGTTCCTGGTGTTAAGAAGAACCTGATTTCTGTATCAAAGATTACAGATCATGATCTCAAGGTAGAATTCTTTAAATCTCATTGTATTATTAAAGACTTGTTGGACCAAATGAAGCCTATTGCTACAGGTATTTTATAGGAGGACTCTGCAAAATGGATGTGAAGAGTACACCACAGCAAGCATTGATGTCATCGGATAAGTCTGCTGAAAATTTGTAGCATCAATGACTTGGGCACGTCAATTTCAGTGACCTTCTTCTGTTGCAGAAAAAAGGTATGGTAGATGGTCTTCCTGTTTTGAAAAAGTTGCATATTGATTGTGAAGCATGTGCATTCGGTGAACAACATAGAGATGAATTTCCTGTTGTTAAAGATAGGAAACAGAGGGATACACTCGAACTTGTACACACTGATTTATGTGGCCCTATGTAGACAAGATCGTTAGGTGGGGCCTACTATTTTCTAATCTTTGTTGATGATTGTACTAGATTCACATGGGTGTATTTTCTTAGACAGAAGAGTCATGCCTTTGAGTATTTCAAGCAGTTCAGGAACATGATCGAGAAGCGGACAGGAAAGTTCATCAAAATTCTTCGATCAGATCAAGGCGGAGAATTGAAGAAAGGTGATTTCAACAAATACTATAAAGAGCATGGGATATAGCTGAGAGGAATAATAGAACACTAGTGGAGTGTGCTCGCAGTATGTTGAAAGGTAAGAATCTAACTAATGGCTTTTGGGCAGAAGCTGTCCATACTGTAGTATATTTGAAGAATAGGAGTCCCACTAAAAGTCTTGATTATAAAAATCCTTTTGAACCGTTGTTTGGCTTCAAGCCTGCAGTAAGTCACCTTAGAGTATTTGGTTGTAAAACTTTTGCGCATGTTCCCAAATAAAACAAATAAAACAGGAAGGAGTTAGATTCAAGGCCATTAAATGTAAATTCATTGGATACTACTGTGAGTATAAGGCTTATAAATTGTTTGATCCTTCAACTCACAAGGTGTTTGTTAGTAGAGACGTAGTATTCCATGAACAGGTTGGTGATGGAAATCTTGTTCAAGATAATGAAGAATGGCATGTACCCTTACTTTCAGATGAGGATGTTGAAATAGGGATCAGTTAACAGCAGCAGCAACAACAAGATAAAGAGGAGGAAACTGAGTTCAGTCCACAAAGAGAAGAACAGAGAAGAATAGTTGACACCCCACCACTCAGGAGATCTAGCAGGCCGAACAGTTACCAGCTCGATATAGGGATTGTGCGCTCATGACTAGTATGTTAAACAATGCATAACCTTCTAATTTTTTGAAGCTAGTAAGAGTTTTGAATGGAAGGAAGCAATGAAGGAGGAATATGAATCTATTATTAAGAACAATACTTGGGATCTAGTAAAGCTTCCTCATGGTAAACAACCCATAGGTTGCAGATGGTTATTTAAGTTGAAATTTAAAGCAGATGGGTCTATTGATAAGCTTAACGCAGGGTTGGTTACAAAGGGGTATTCCCAGGAAGAAGGTATTGATTTTGAGGAAACATTTGCCCTTGTTGCAAAATTAAATACCATTAGATTGATTATTGCTTTAGCCACTAAGCATCATTGGAAAATACATCAGTTAGATGTTAAATATGCTTTCTTAAATGGTGATTTAAAAGAAGAAGTATACTTATTGCAGCCTGAGGGGTTTGTTAAGAAGGGATAAGAGCACTTATTATGTAGATTAAAGAAAGCTTTATATGGTTTAAAGTAGGCTCCTAGATCCTGGTACGAAAAAATTGATTCATTTTTCCTCATGCATGGTTATAAACGAAGCAAAAATGATCCTAATTTGTATATTGTGTTTAATGATGAGGGGCAGATAGTGTTGATTTCTTTATATGCAGATGATCTGATCATGACAGCGAGTGCAAACAATCTCATTGAAGAAATCAAGCAGCAGTTATCACAGAAATTTGAGATGAAGGACCTTGGAGAAATGCATTACTGTTTGGGTCTAGAAGTTTGGAGAGATTCAAGCCAAACTTTCTTGCTCTAGGGTAAGTGTGCTAAGAGTTTGTTGACTAAATTCAAAATGGATGAGTGCAAGGCTGCATTTGTGCCTTTACAACAGAACAACAAAATTCAGGTGGATGATGGTTTGAAATATGCAGATGCAACATTGTACAGATAATTGGTTGGTAGCCTTATCTATTTGACTACAACGAGACTAGATCTAGCTTATGCAGTGAGTGTTTTGAGTCAGTTCATGACTCGACCTCATGACAACCATTGGATTGCAGTGAAATGAGTACTGAGGTATCTGCAAGGAATTTCAAACTTTGGTATTTTGTATTCTGACTCATTTGATGTTAGCTTGACAGGTTATACAGACTTTGATTGGGCGAGAAATTTATATGATAGAAGATCAATTATAGGTTACGCCTTTAGCATTGGGTCCGAGGTCATCTCTTGGTGCAGCAAGAAGCAGCATATTGTAGCCTTATCCTTAGCAGAAGCAGAATATCAAGCTATGTGTTGATCCAAAATGGATTTTAGATAGACTCCCAAGTAGGAGTGTTCCTCACAGAGAAAAATGAAAGTCGAAGGAAGTTCCTGAAATAGCCCCATTGCAGAGATCTTTTCATTCTGAATCCACTGCATCTTGAATGGGAAAAAATGGAATTCGGATGCAAAAGTTATCACCAAAAGAAGTTGCCCTTTGTTCTTTAGAAAAAGAGGCAAAATCCCCAAAATGGGCAAAAAACCCTTATAAAGGGAAATCGCATCGGAAAAAGGCAAAAAGGACGGACTTAAGCGGAGGCGGAAGAAACCCCGATCGGTCGATCCAATCAGTCGGGTCAGAGACCGGCCCACATGTTATATCGGGACCCTGGACTCGGCGATTGCGATCATGCAATACGTCGATTGCGGATGATCAGATCGATGAATCGACATCGACGATGTACAGAACCCCTGGGCCGTATGCGACGCGATTTGCGATAGCGATCGCGACGGGCAATCTCAGCCATCGGATCGTGAAAGGAATGGATGGCCAGGATCAAATCAGCAACATAAGATCGCCGAACCCGATGGGTTTTATAAACTCGGCATCATAATATTTAAGTTCCGGAAAAAGGGACTTTCCCGAGTATAAGAGCGTTTTGGCATAAAAAACCGAAATACAAAGGAAAAAGCCCCCAAAGTGATACAGCCGGACCCGAAGGGAAATTAAAGGCACGATATATAAAATTTAAGTTCTGATAAGGCAGGATTTTGGGCGGGCCTTAGGCGGAAAGCAGTTTTGGGTTGGCTCCGCCTGATCCCACAGACTAATCGACACGTGGCTAGCGGAGGAGAGAGGAAAACCACCTTTTCGGGCGGGTAATCTCCCTACTCCTAAGCCGCCCGAAATTGAATGATGACCGTTGGATCGAAGATCCCGTAGATTGACAGTGGGGATTGCGCTAGCGGCAAAAGGCAGACCCGAAATGATTATAGGGTGGATGCGATACATTTTCAAATCCGATAAAAAGGATTTTGTCGGGTTTTTCATCGTTTTCCCGTGTATTTGGGATTTCGACCAATACACTAACGCGATGCGATATAACGCCTAATGGCGGACCCAATAGGGATTTAGGGGTGATTGAATGGGATTTCACGTCCAGGAAATCACGCCTGATAGTGTATTTTGCGGGCCTTCCATGTGTAATATGATTTTCTCCATTTTTTGGATTTTCGCCTACGAAACGACCCCGATTCTTTCTGTAACCGCTCCTGATCATCATTGCCACGCTGCAACAGGCGTTTTTACAGGAAATGATGCATTTTGAAGCGACAGAGCCGTAGAGGGACAATGAATCGTAGAGAAATGGCCAGGGAAGCCAAAAAGCCGAGAAGATGCCTCAAAAGAGCCAGAGATCACGATTGAGGGCACAGGGGGAAGAAGCTAGTAGAAGCAGCCAGAGAAAGCTAAAAGCATAGCTGTAAAAGGTCACTGGAAGGTTGTCGAGGATCACTTGGAGGTCAAGTGAATCACAGAGGCACACAGAGGTCGAGAGCGAGAGCCTAGAGCCAGAAAGCCGAGAGCTTCAGAGCCAGGGAGAGATGGTGTTCTGAGCCCATTGTTTCTGTGGAATATAGTGGAGTTGATCCAAGAGCTTGTCAAAAGGACTTGCCATAATCCCAGAGAGCCTAGTTGAGTTGACTAGAGCTCAAGGAGACGTAACCCAAGAGTTTTGGGTGAACTCCATATTAAATTGTTGTCTTATGTGTTTTCTTATTGCTGCATTTGTCTACTGTCATATGTATTTACATATCAGCACAAACAACATAATTTTAAAAGCACATAAATAGTTTAAAACAAACATAAGCATGCACCTATACTTTCAAGCATATTATCAATTCCGAATTGGTTAATCAATAAGACTTGGGAACATTTAAGCTTTGGAAGTGGGAGAGGTCCTTGTAAGTTAGACAAGAAGCCTAAGTGCCCCATTTTCAGATCATGTGGTATCAGAGCTTGAGATTGATTAACCCCACCTTCAAAGAAGGTTATATCAGAATGCTTGATTTATAGAGCAAAGATTGCTTGTCTAAAAGGTGTTTAAATAGTCAGAGTTTGATTGTATGCCTATTTGCAGACTGACTATTGATTGAGTTTGCAGAGGTGAAGGGAAAGTTGTTGATAGCTCAGTCAAGGAAGGACAAGAAGGAAGAAGGGTTGAAGGCATTCTTCTATCCCAAAGGACCTCAAGGCAATCCTTGAAGCACAAGAGGTTTGTTGCAAAAGGTTGCTTAATAAAGCCTTTTATTAATCTTGTTTGAAGTTCTTTTGTTCATTGGTATAATGACAACTTCTACAAGTGAATCCTCAAATTCCTCCTTCATCACAAGACTCTGTGATGGAGACTTGAAGCAAGAATTGTTCATCATGATGGACAAGGTGAGAGAAATGTGTGAGGATGGAAGAAAGAGCAGCATACTTAGAGAGCAGTTGAATTCTGTGAAGGAAGAGAAGCAACTTCTTTCTGACAAATTGCAGGAAATGGAGAGGCAACTCCATCTTGCAAATGTGAACCTAAAAAGAATGCATGAGTTGGAGTCACAACTCTTTGTTGCCCAAAAAGCCTTAGTCAAGTATCAGCTTGAAGAAGAGGTAAACCATTCCAGTTTGTCTTCAAATTCTTCTAAGAATTCTTATATTGGTTCTTTTAAAAAACATACTAGAGGCATAGGTTCCAAGCTAATGTCCAAGATGGACTATGGAGGAAAAGGATTGGGTAGACATGCACAAGGTATTGTTGAGCCAATAATGGTTGAGGAAAGGCCTAAGTATTTGGGTCTTGGCTATGGACAATCTTATGGAGAGAGTTCCAAAGCTGCCATGAAGGCCATTGAAACAGTCCCAAGAAGGAGCTTCATTTCATGTCCTCTACCTCAAAAGTGTGGAGATTGTATTCAGGAGGAATGAAATAGCTTGAAACATCATTTGCAGGATGCAGGTGTTTAGAATCACAAACTTGAACAAGAGAGTTGTGGAAACTTTGACAGCCTTGAAGAGATTGATGGTGTTCCAAAAGAAGCCACTTCTTCTTTCAATTCACCTCCTCATGAAGGCAATAAAGGTGAAAGAGAAAGGTATAAATCTGGTTCTAATCATCTTCCTTTTGATTTTGCAAAGCATGATAAATTTCCACATAGAAATGGAAAAAGAATTGCATGTTCCTTTTGTGGTTTGGATAACCATCATGTTCCTAGATGTTGGAAGAGAATGGCCACATACAGGAGACTTTTGAAGGAAAAGAAGCAAAAAGCCAAAGGTCCATTGGACAAGGCAAATCATGCTGTCAAAAGGATGGACATGTGTTGCACTTACTGCGATAAGCAAGGGCATCTTGCTGAAAGGTGTTGGACTCTGAATCCAATAATGCTTCCACAAAAGCTAAAGAAAGTGGAAAGAAAAGATGGTAGAAATGGAAATGAAGTTTCCATGGATGATGTGCTTCAGAATGATTCACATGTTGATGCTGATGTGCAGACAAAGGAAAAACCTTTTAACTGGATTGGTAAGAAATGGTTGGAGTTCTTTCCCAATTAAGGATTGCATGTCTATTGATGCATCTATTTGCATTTCTTTCTTAATGGAATGAAAGTTGCAGGATTTTACCAAGTAGGTGAATGGAGAAGTTGAGTAGGAGGCTAACTTTGTTGCTGCAACATTATATTTCATTTCAACTTCGAAAGTACAATGTGCTTAAGTGAAAGTTGAAGGATGAAATGCATACATGAGCATGATGTGCATGAACACATGGATGTTGATGTTTTACTTGTATTTAAGCATGTATGTGTAATTAACTTGAAGGGTTGATTGCTTTGATGTAAACATGCATGTAATGTTGACTTGGTATCCAAGATGGAGATAGTGATGAAATGTTCATCTTTTGAAAGGAGTCCTAATGATTTTTTTCTATATGCTTGACTTGAAGGGTCATTTGTTTTAAAGGCATTTTTTGTGGGCTTGTTGTCTAGGCCATCATTTGTATGCAAATGTAAGACATGGAGGTGTTCACAAGATGTGAAGTCTATTTCTTTTGTTGAAACATGAGTTTAGTCCATCCAATTATTGTCTGTATTTCTGTTGTTGTTAACAGTTGTTGTTAACAGCTTTTCAAACAGGTACAAATGAGAATTTTGTGGAGCAGGTGTACTTCACATTTGTTTGAGCCACCTTGGATCAATGATCAAGGCAGAGAAGTTCAAACTACCTTCTATGACCATCTCAGCAGGAGTTCTTGTTGGGATCACAATTGCCGTTACACCAAAACCCGCAGGTATTAGTAAACAGACGCATCGCCAAAGTTAATGGATCCTCGAGAGGTGGTTAGTCCATGTCACGAAACACACGGGGAGCTCTGGATTATCTAATGCTCAACAGTCTCCCCCCCAGCGCGAGCCAGGTGTGATTCAAACTCGAGACCTTTGGCTCTGATACCACTTGTTAGGATCACGATTGCCGTTACACCAAAACCCGCAGGTATTAGTAAACGGACGCATCGCCAGAGTTAACGGATCCTCGAGAGGCGGTTAGTCCATGTCACGAAACACACGGGGAGCGCTGGATTATCCAATGCCCAACAGTTTTGCAGGAAGGCAAGGAGGAAGACAGTTCTTCCCAGGAGAACCAACACATCCAGGAAGGAGAGTGGTCAAAGGCTTTGGTTCAGAGACACTATGCAAGGTAGGTGTATGGAGGCTGAAAGAAGAGGGTGTTGTTACTCTCATTCACTGGTCAGATCAGTATATCAGTGTTTTGGAGACCAAAAGTTCTTTTAGTGGGAAGGCGTGATCCAAAATGGATTTTGGATAGACTCCCAAGTCGGAGTGTTCCTCACAGAGGAAAATGAAAGTCCAAGGAAGTTCCTGGAAATAGCCCCATTACAGAGATCTTTTCATTCTGAATCCACTGCAACTTGAATGGGCAAAAATGGAATTAGGATGCAGAAATTATAACCAACAGAAGTTGCCCTTTGTTCTTTAGAAAAAGAGGCAAAATCCCTTAAAATGGGCAAAAAACCCTTATAAAGGGAAATCGCATCGGAAAAAGGCAAAAAGGCCGGACTTAAGCAGAGGCGGAAGAAACCCCAATCGGCCGATCCGATCAGTCGGGTCGAAGACAGGCCCACATTCGATATTGGGACACTAGACTCGGCGATTGCGATCATGCGATACGCCGATCGCCGATGATCGGATTGGCGAATCGGCATTGACGATGTACAGAACCCCTGGGCCATATGCGGCGCGATAGGGCAATCTCAGCCGTCAAATCACGAAAGGAATGGAAGGCTAGGATCAAATCGGTGGCATGAGATCGTCGAACCCGATGGGTTTTATAAACCCGACATCATAATATTTGAGTTCCGGAAAAAGGGACTTTCCCGTGTATAAGAGCGTTTCGGCATAAAAAACCGAAATACAAAGGAAAAAGCCCCCAAAGCGATACAGGCGGACCCGAAGGGAAATTAAAGGTGCGATATATAAAATTTGAGTTCCGATAAGGCGAGATTTTGGGAGGGCCTTAGGCGGAAAGCGGTTTTGCGCTGACTCCACCCGATCCCACAGACTAGTTGACACGTGGCTAGCGGAGGAGAGAGGAAAACCACCTTTTCGGGCGGGTAACCTCCCTACTCCTAAGCTGCCCGAAATTGAATGATGACCGTTGGATCGAAGATCCCGTAGATCGACAATGGGGATTGTGCTAGCGGCAAAAGGCGGACCCGAAATGATTATAGGGTGGATGCTATACATTTTCAAATCCGATAAAAATGATTTTGTCGGGTTTTTCATTGTTTTCCCATGTATTTGGGGTTTCGACCAATACACTAATGCGATGCGATATAACGTCTAATGGCGGACCCGATAGGGATTTAGGGGCGATTGAATGGGATTTCACGTCCGCGAAATCACACCCGATAGTGTATTTTGCGGGCTTTCTTTGTGTAATGGGATTTTCTCCATTTTTCGGAATTTCGCCTATGAAATGGCCCCGATTCCTTCTGTAACCGCTCCTGATCGTCATGGCATGCTGCAGTAGGCGTTTTTATAGGAAATGATGCATTTTGAAGCGATAGAGCTGCAGAGGGAAAATGAATCACAGAGAAACGACCAGGGAAGCCAAAAAGCCGGGAAGATGCCTCAAAAGAGCCAGAGAACACAATTGAGGGCACAGGAGGAAGAAGCTAGCAAAAGCAGCCAGAGAAAGCTAAAAGCAAAGCCACAAAAGGTCACTGGAAGGTTATCGAGGATCGCTTGGAGGTCAAACGAATCACAGAGGCACGTAGAGGCTGAAAGCGAGAGCCTAGAACCAGAAAGCCGAGAGCTTCAGAGCCAGGGAGAGATGGTGTTCTGAGCCCATTGTTTCTATGTAAAATAGTGGAGTTGAGCCAAGAGCTTGTAAAAAAGACTTGCCATAATCCCAGAGAGCCTAGTTGAGTTGACTAGAGCTCAAGGTGATGTAGCCCAAGAGTTTTGGGTGAACTCCATATTAAATTGTTGTCTTATGTGTTTGTTTGTCGCTGCATTTGTCTATTGTCATATGTATTTACATATCAGAACAAACAACAAAATTTTAAAAGCACATAAACAATTTAAAATAAACATAAGCATACACCTATATTTTCAAGCATATTATCAATTCCGCATTGTTTAATCAATACGACTTGGTAACATTTAAGCTTTGGAAGTGGGAGAGGTCCTTGTAAGTTAGACAAGAAGCCTAAGTGCCCCATTTTCAGATCATGTGTGCAGCAACATGTGAGGCAGTTTGGTTGCACAGACTTTCTCCAAGATTCAGGGGAAGAACAAACAGAAGCTACGGTTATCAATTGTGATAATCAAAGTTCGATCAATCTGGCCTACTATCTCGTGTTTCATAAAAACACTAAGCACATAGACACTCAATTTCATTTTGTTAGGGAAAAGGTGTAGTCCAAATAGATTTGTGTTGAATATTGTAATTCTTGTGATAATATGGCTGATATATTTACTAAGCCTCTGGGAAGACTGAAGTTTGAGTTGTTTAGGGACACATTAGGTGTGTTTAATAACCCATTCTCCAATAAGAAGGAGAGTTAAAATTAATGGAGATTAGGTGATTCTTGTTACGTAGTTGTTATTCTACTTTTCTTAGTCATTCTATTCCTATCATTTAGGGATATGATTTGTTGTCCCTAACAAATTGTATCTATTTAATATTGGAGTTTAATGTGAAGCCGAAGCAGTGTATTTGCTTGTAGGAGCTCCTGGTGATCCGCACCTGTGAGCTCCTCTTGTGTTGGTTTGTCATTTCAAGTCTTCCGTGTGCAACTCTTGACAGATTCAACACATTGAAAAATCTTTGTGGCACTCAAATTCTGCAAATTACATAGCTGAAAATTTCTATTCCAAGAAATTTGTCTTGTATTTCAAGTAAAACTCACTAAAAAAGATACTCAAAAAAATTGGAAAAAACATCTAATAATTAAACTATGCTATAAATATTTGTCCCATGTAATAGTCTTTAGAGACATTTACCAAAAGATTAAAATTTTCTATATCTTAAACCCATAAAACTAAAAAAAAAATGGGTTCAAACTAAAAATGGAGAAGCAAATTAATGGTAAGACATGAAAAGTTGTATATGTGCATTAATGAAAAATTGGAATATAACAACATATAATAAAAAATTAGTTTGAAATAATTTTAAAAAAAGACGATATACTAGAAATTATATTTTAAAACAAAAGAACTTTAGAAATTATTACTATGGATCGAGGAGTGTATTGTGTAGGGACTCTTCGAGATTATGCAATATTAGGATGAAATAAATTAATGATCATGATGAGATTGAGTTATTTTAAATCTCAATTAGGTTATGAGTAATTTTGTATTTGTAAAAGATTTGTATTAGTTACGTAAACTTAATGTGTTTTAATTTGATTAATGGAATGAAATTTCATATATAGCAACTTTATTATTAGCTTCAACAGGATACTCCATAAGTACATCTATGAGTTTTACTTATCTATACTTACATGATTCAATTAGGTTATGAGTAATTTTGTATTTGTAAAAGATTTGTATTAGTTACGTAAACTTAATGTGCTTTAATTTGATTAATGGAATGAAATTTCATATATAGCAACTTATTATTAGCATCAACATGATACTCCATAAGTACATCTATGAGTTTTACTTATCTATACTTACATGATACAATTATCTGATAACCACTGCATGCCTAATTAAATAAGACTCGATATTGGTTTCTTTAGAGTGTATGTCCATATCTCTCTAGATTCACTATTATGATGCATTAATTTATTCATATAAAATATATGACCAATAATTTGCATTCTTTTATTCACTATTATGATGCATTAGTTTATCCATATAAAATATATGACCAATAATTTGCATTCTTTTATTTTTAAATACATAAATAAAATTTATCTATTCTTTTTTCAATTTTCTTTATTTTTTTTACTTCTAATTTTTTTTTTTTTTTTTCCTAAATCCATTAGGTACAAATTCAACTACGATTTCACAATTTCTCTCCAATAACAAAACACTAATCATAACCTTGAAACCATTAACATGAAATGTTGCGAATAACAAAACACTAATCATAACCTTGAAACCATTAACATGAAATGTTGCGAATATCATAACATGAAATGTTGTCTATTCGTAGCAAAGAATTTCTTAGATTTTCCCTTCCTTGACTATTGATTTTCTATAAACAAGTTGGAGAGCTTAGGGGCTGACGGTGCGCTCTCTCTTTATATAGCTGGAGTAACCGTAAAATGGAGTAACAATCGTATTATGATTATGTTAAAGGTAAGTCTCGCCTAATAAAAAATTCTTTGAGGAATTCGATAAACACAGTGATTAACAGGAATAATAGATCGCTATCATTTCATTACCTGTGTTTATGCATCCATATGATTGTCCCTTTAATATTTCTTCTCGTCTATTCAACTTTCTGAAGTTACATTCTCCTATCGAACGATTTGTCCTACCATCCCTGCTGACTTAAAGTTTTTTCAGGACGAAAAAAGCTTTATCGATTTATATAAGATATATAAAGAGGCAGATTAATGCATTTGCTTGTAATTCTCAATATAAGCTATATAGGTCTGGATCATGTGACGAGCTGATAAAACATGGAGCATAATCCCAAAAAATGACAAGACAGATTTACCAAAAAAACGACGGATCAGAAACTGTCATCCAATTTCAAAATTTACATTGTTTATTGAAGTGACATAAGAGAAAACAGCTCTTGAGGAATGAAACGATACATAAAAAGATTCACAAGATTCATCATCATTTAAAACAAAAATCGGAAGGAATATAAGTCAAAAGAGAAATAAACTAATGCATACCTGAAATTCTGCTTTACTAAAATTAGAGAAAATTCTTGGATAGAGAAAATTTTCCCTCAGAAAATACCTGCTAAGTTAAAGTTTATAAGAGTTTTAGATAAATACAAGGGTACATCCGTCACAAATGATTCAGTATGGTATCCATACTGTAAATGTACTCCGTTGCACTATCAAGAAGTAATAACATAAACTATTTTATTTTATTTTTAGAGGAAAAAAATGCTAATTTTTCATTAAATATAAAAGAAAGTACAATATTCAGAATTATGCGTCGTAGTTTCCTTCAATCTTATTCGAACAAAATTGTCATTATTTACATCTTTTAAATTATATAGTGTATCTATAAGTATATCCATGTGCTTTCTTCTTCTTATAGTGTTGTGTTTCTTAAAAAAACTATTTCACTGTGATGGTTGTAATGGTTCTAGAGTTGTGTAATTTCTAGTGGTTACAAAAAAAATAAAATTTAACTGTTTTGCATGTACAGGGATCTCCAGCATTAATGAGGACTTTTTGTTCATAGGCTGCAAAACATAACTTACCTGAAGCCTTTGAGATTCCCCTTTTAGAGAGGATATCAGTGACTTGGTTTTGTTCCTTATAGATGTGCTGAAAAATAATATCTTAAAAAGAGCTTACTAGCGTCCTGATGCACCTCATCTACTTGGATAAAATAGGAGGGTTGAAGCTTATAAAGTCCTTTAGCCAGTGAATGATGCCCTTTGCATCTCCAAAAAGCTGAAGGTGGTCCAAACCCATCCAATTGGAAAATAATAAGACGCCCAAAAGGGAAATAATTTGTTCCATGCTATTAGTCCCATTGCCACCCTTCCACCAGAATTAATAATAGCTTTTGGGTTGAAGAACGATGAAAGCACCAGAACCACATTTTCTTTATTCGCAAGCCCCATCAAAGAATATGATAGGGAAAACCTTCCAAATGTTCTTAAATTTTGGATTCATCTTCTTAATGGACTTTGTCCTAATCCCATTCTCTTCATAGAATGCCACAGCGTTGAGCGTGACCTCCATAACCACAGACACCTTTTGTTCAAATATCATAGAAATTTTTCTTTGCCCAAATAGCCCAAATGATAAAGAAGAGAAGAGTACGTTGGGAGGTCTGGTACTTGAACCAAATCAACATACATGATGCCAGGGATTGATATTCCCTTAGGTGGCTAATGTTAAGAGTATCCAAAACACCATCCCACGCCGCCCTGGCAAAGCATCTCAACAGCAGATGATTGACATTGTCAAAATCTTTTCTTCACATAGGGCAAATGTTGGGACCATAGAAACCCATTCATTGTAGGTTATCCCATGTGAGCACTCAACCATGAATAGTCAACCAACATAAACATTTGAGTTTTTGTGGCATATCTCACTTCCAAGTTGCTTGTAACCATTTATAGGTTGTGTTTACCCTTACTTCTCTTGGGATTCTTTGATAGATTTCTTTAACCATTGGTCATTTATTCTTGTGCAGACCATCCCAGATCATCCTATCCTCATTCTTAGAAATGCTAATGCCTATGACTTGTAACTTATAAATGTATGTTTGCCATTCCATAACATGATTGCCAGATAACCCCAAATCCACCGCCTTGAACCATTTCTGTAGGAAGGGTAGATTGTTGTGCTTCTCATTGATCTAGGCAAAATACTTTATGTCCCAATCATGAATGAAGTGAATGAGATCTTTCGACATAGAGTGGTTTCTAGTGAAACCTTTAATGGCGTCCAAATCAATCTCTACCTGTGTCCCATTCCCAACGTCCCATCTCAGAAAGCCCATGAGCCATTGACTATTCTTTAGCACACTTCTCAATATAGAAGATGTGCCATTTCTCCCCTTGGCTCTTCCCCTGATCCATATAGAAAAATGTTGTCCACCCATATATTTTTTTCTGATGATTATGGACCACAAACATTCACTAGACATCGGCCCTCCACATTTTCTTAATGCTCAAGGCCCGATTAAAATTATGTGAGTCCAGAATGCCCCATCCCCTTTGCTCCATTGGCCTAACAATGGTATCACATCTTACCAAGTGAAATTTCCCCTCTTGATAGAGACTCGACCATAAAAATCCGGCCATGATTGAATCCATCTTCTTCGCAATTTCTATCGACACCATGAACAGTTGCATCCAGTGAATAGTTATGCTTTGTAAAACAAACTTAACGAGAGTAAGCGACCACCCATTATCAGCCATTTGAGAGTCCATCCCAAAAATTTCTTTTCTAACCGATCAATTAGCCAGACCCGTTCCTTATTTCTATACTTGTTAGGTTTAAGTCAGAACCCTAAATAGGTGAGCCTTTCATCTAGATGTACAGTAGATATACCATAAAGAGCACATATATCCATGCATGTCTTGACCTCAAGGTCTTCAGAAACCAAAATAGGCTTAGAATTTCTCATGACTAATCCCGAAGCCTCCCCAAATTCTGATAAAATCTCGTTCAAGTGCTCCCATTATTGGATATTTGTTTTCCCTCCAAATAACAAGTCATCGACAAAAATCAAATGAGTGACATTAATGTGTCTTGTTACCTGGACACTTGAAATCATGCTCTTGTTTCTCGCATCCAAAGCACATCCATGTCTTAAGCCCTTGTATGCCCAAAAGAATTAAGTTGGGGGCTATTGATGATAACTAAAAAGTTAGTAGTTGTGATACATGCCATAATTCAGCTGATATTCTTTGTTGTAATACCAACCTTATGAAGCACCAGGCTCAAGTATTCCTAGTCTACATAGTCATAGTTTTACCAGATCGAACTTAAGCATGCAAGCATGCATCTTCTGTGTCTTCATTGTCAGGCCAGACAGTAACTCCACAAAACAAACAACTGATTCGTATATTATTCCATAGGTAGGTCATTGTTATATACAATAGGGAGTGATTGTTCAGTTCATCTCCTGATGACTGTTCACATTCCTAATTT
>APFE031709700.1:5229-51868 GCA_000404065.3 Pinus taeda | reverse complement strand
CTCCCGTTTTCGCTCTCGCTCCCCACTTTTGCTCCCACTCCCAAGTAACACTGCGCCAGATGATGCTGGCAACTCTAGTAGTTGCCAGTAGTACTGGTCACAGACTTTTGTTGTAGAGGCCATTTATAGCCTCCTTGGTTATGTGTTTTTGTTTTGATCTCTATATCAACATCGTGTATGTATTGGACAGTGCACTGGGTGCCATTTTGATATAATGCATATATTCATGAGCCTACTTTGATCATATGTTGTCTTCTATCTATATTCTAATGCTGTGTGTTTGGAAACATGAATGAAAATCTTTAAAATTATGTGTTTTTATAAAAAATAAATATTAAATGTATTTTTTACAACGACCGAGTCATTGAAATCGAGCCAGCGAAGTCGATACCGAGTCAGAGTCGGAGTCGGAGTCGACCCTCAGCCGAGTCGGAGTCGGAGTCGAAGTTTTAAAACATTGATGTGAATAGACATGGACCTTTTTAACCTGGAGGCAATTAATTTTGAGATCATCTTATAAACTGAATTACACAATGAGATGGGTCTATAATCAACAAATGTGGAAGGCGACTCCCTTTTAGAAATCAGAGCAATGAAGGTGGCATTCATGGCCCCTGAGATCTGCCTTGTGTTCTTGGATTCCTTCGTTATTTCCATTAGGTCTGGCAACATCAGCTCCAGAAAGTATAAAATAATTCCACCCCCCACCCGTCGAGTCGAGGAATTTTATCCTGCGCACATTCTTTCAAAATGTCTGTCAACTCCTCTCTTGGAATCAACCTTCCCAAGAAGTCATTTTCCTCCTCAAAAAACATGGTGGGCATAAGAGAGATGAATTCTATTTGGGAGGCAAATTTTTGTTCCTGCTCTTTGTATTGACTACTGAAATGTAGGATAGATCCTTGTTCTATATCCATTTGTGATTGAAAGATATTGCCATTCTCGTCCCTAATGCTTCTGATAGTGTTTGCTAGTTTCCTTTTGCTAGCATACATATGAAAAAAAATGTTTTTTTCCCTAATTTCACCCACAATGTACGACTTTTAAATGCCATCCTTCCTCCTCATCCATGAGAATCCTTCTCTTTTTACCCTCAAGCTCCATATTTTTCCCGTGTAAATCTCAGAGAAGAATAATGGATTTGATGGATCATTAAAATATCCGAGGGTTATTTCAATGTCCATCAATGTTTCTCTTTTTTCCGACCTCCTTCGATGTCTTGGCCCACAAGCTTACTTCTTTCTTAAGAGCCCGAAGCTTTCCACATATGGAACTCATTTGATAAAATGGGGGAGGGGAAACTTCTCGTTTCCATACTTCAGAGACAAGTGACACCAAATCTAAGGATTTTAGCCAATTAGCATTAAACTTAAAAGGAAATGGTCGTTTGTTTTTTTACCACTACCAAGACAACAGGATCGACATGTGATCAAAGACGAAGGAAGGAATGATCTTAGAAAAATCCCAGAAATGATATCACAAATACACTGACTAATGATGAAGCGATCGAGTCTCTTGGAAATTCCCTCACCTCCAAAGCGACCATTTCGCTAGGTGGGAGCAATAGGGTTCAGTTCCATGTCTCTCAACGCATGAGAATCCATCAATTCCTTAAAGAAAGCAGATAGGGGATCAATGATAACCTTTTCTCCCTAGATTTCCCCCTTCCCAAAAGAAAATTAAGATTTCCAATGATGAAAAGAGAGTCTAGACTAAGGATACCGATTCTATACACATGTTCCTAGAATTTTCTTCTCCTTGCATATGGAGTGTCTATATTAAGAATGTGACCAGCATAAGTGAGGAAGGCATTTAAAGAAATGGATTTGAGGTTCCACTTGGAACCTAGGCAAATGGAAAGTAAAACATCCCATGTCTTCTCACTACTATGTAAGAGAATGACAAATGGGTTATGCACCTTAATAAATCCTCTAAGAGAGCTGATTTTGAGGGCGGTTCCCAGGGTCCTAATATTCATGGAGATCCTTGAGCTTTGGAAAATTCCCCTCTAAGGGCCCAGGAGGCAATAAACTCATTGATAGACATATTCCCACACATGTAATCCAAATCATCCAGATTCCCATTTCCAAAACCAGATGTTGTGCCACGCACCATAAGTTCGGGCATGTTACATACATAGATCTTTTAGTACTTCGAATTTTTCTTTTTCTGATGGGAGACAACTTTTGGAGGACGAAGCTTTTCCTCGGATATACAGGAATGTAAAAATAATTGTCAGAGAACGAAATTTGAGAGAGGGCCAATAGATCCTTATCTGGAAAAATTGAAATATCAGCCACAACCAAGGAGGGCTTATTTAGTCGATGGTCGTTCAAATGAGCATCGGGACTAGAACACCCCTTCCCCAAGGGATTGGCCCTAATAGGAGAAATGTTTTGTCCCTACATTCCCTTGTTATGTAGCCCATTTGAGTAGTCGACCGAGCAGAAATTTAAAGGCCCTCGTTCCTCACAAGGGAGACACCAGTCTCCGGGGAATCGGAAATCACAACCTGATTTTGGTCCCCAGAAGGGCTTGTCGGCCCCAGAGTTCCACACCCAAAGGAATTAAATTTCGAAAAGAGCTGTGAGGGAGTTACAGAATAACATAAACTACTTACGTCGGGAAATGAAACCCTTCATATCTGGATTTTAATCAGTTTAACAAAATGCAAAGAATCATTTCTGTACGATCCTGTGGAAATAAACCTCTCAGGCGAAACAGTTGATTTAAGGTAACCTCCAAAGAGAAGAATGCTGCGTGTTCGAATCCACTGGAATGACTAAACCAATACAAAAATATAAATTACGTTGCTGACAATGCTAGGGTTTCAATGGTTTTCATTTTGAATTCAGACCATTGAAATTGGACAAACACAAACGGACTAAAGATTAAAGGCCAGGAATATTATGACTTGTACATACCTGTGCACAGGCTCCCACTGAGATTAGACACAAGAAACAAACACAAAGCAGTCCGACTTCTACAGTTACCACTGTAAAAGTCGAACTCAAGTGTTTCTCTGTTTATTTTCTCTCGCTAAAGACCTCGTTCCTTTGAATAGTGAAGGAGGAGCATCCTGTCGATTTTGATCAGTAAAATAATATTTGGCCATGTGCAGGAAAGAAAACATGACATAACCAGCACACAGGAACATTATGCACTAGGTAGCCTTGATTTCGGGATGAATGAGTTTTTCTCCCTGCTACACAATTTGCATACCATGTGTTCAACTGAGCTTCAGTCTGTATATCATTATCCATTTGCATACCAGAGTTCTGTTCATCCAAAATCACAGGGCATAAAAGAGACAAATGACAAGTGTCTAAAAGGAGCATTCTATTTTTATGGCTATTGCAACATAGCAGAAAAGAAGAAAAGATATATAAGAGATGCTAAAGCTAAAACTAGACCAAAAAAGAGTCACTAGCTTTCAACAATCCAAAATGGCATCAGCGCCTTTGGAGCTATCATTCACATGCATGTTTCATATTAAATCAGATTTGGAATTAAAGGAAAGTGGAAATACATGTTGTACATCCCTGTTACCAGAAACGGGACGGTGCCCGCCGTTTCTGGCAAAAACCGTCGGCGAAACTGCAACGATCCCAGAAACACCGTTCGCAACGGTCGTTCTCGTTTTCCGTGCCAAGAAACAGTTTCCGGCGAAACGAGACCGTTTCCTCTTGCAGTTTCTTGCAGTTAAATTTATTTTTTGAGATTCTGGTAAATTTAATTTTTTCAAACGTTCAGTTTAAATAGCAATAAATGATTAGTTTTCTGGAAGTTAAGTTAGTTTAATTGGTAGTCGCAGTTGACTGTTAGTTCGCTGCACTGGACTAATTTCCTTCCAATTAAACATAAGTGTTCGCTGCAGTAGACTGTTAGTTTCCTTCCAATTAAACATAAGTATTCCACGGTGCTGCTGAAGAAAGAACTAGCTGAACGAGGGTATTGTGAGAGTTCTGTCAAAGAAAAACACCCCGTTGTCAAGGATTTAAGCAGAAGCCCGAGAGCAAACCCCCCATCACGAATCAGAGCCAACAGATCAGAGCCAACAAGGAGCTTCACGCCTGCGGCCTCAACAACGTTGTCAATGCAGTAGAGCCAACAGATCAGAGCCAACAAGGAGCTTCACGCCTGCGGCCTCAACAGCGTTGTCAAGGTACTGCCTGCAAACTTCAATGTTTTTTTCAATGAATGCGCTTTTAATTATTGGAAGGCAATCCTCTCTATTGCGATATATTGAATATACCAAGATGTCCTAGAATTGGTTCATTGTTCTGTATGGCTTAACTTTTTCTGATGTTCCGACGACCAGTCAAGTATTACCTTCTCTTCCTCTGAACCTAATGTCCTTTTATACAATTCAGTTCGTAAACACTTGTTTTCCTCAAGAATCTTTTTACCCTCACCAATAGATGAAAGCTGATCTTGTAAATTCGCTAGCTGCCTCTTTTTCTCCTCTGCCATGGCTGAAAGCTGTCTCTGTAGATCCGAGAGTTGACCATCCTTTTTCTCTGCAACAGCTAAAAGCTGACTCCTTAAATTAGCTATTTGAATCTCACCCTTGGAAGTAGATTCCTTCATTTCTTCTAAAGAGGACAATGCTGCGAGAAATTCTTCTTCAACTTCTTTCTTTCTAGACAACTGTAGCGTCAAATCATCTTGTTTTGTTTGCAGCTCTGCAAGAGTGCCTTCCAGATTGCTCTTTCTCTCATCCGATAAATGCCGGTCTTCTTCACTTTTTTGAAGCAATTCCAGAGTCTTCTTCTTGGACTCATTTAGCTCAGATTCCAAATTCCAATGCATTCAGCTGGCACTTGATGAGCTCCAAGTCAACCGTTAGATCTTGATTCTTTTGGGTCAGTGATACCATTTCAATACCCATCAACTCATGTTTTCCTCTCAGCTCTGCGACAGTGCCTTCGAAATTGCTCTTTTCAGCGTACCACAAATGTGTGTTTTCTTGACTTTTTCTGAGCAGATCCTGAGTCTTTCCCTTGGAATCATTCAAGTTGGATTGCAAATCAATATTTTCTGTTGTATATTGTTGTAAAACCCTCTCATTTTGGAGCCTTTCATCTTGCATTTCAGCTACTTTCGCCAAATTTTCATTCAACTGGGCCTTCCAGAACTCTACGTCAGTGATCAGTGTTCTATTTCTCCGACAGAGGAATCCCCTTTCACTACTCACGACCTTGGTTACTTTGGCTCATATTCCGAGGACTTTGGTTGCTTCAGTTTTGGACTTAGGTCAGTTCTATATCTGCAAATTTTGCAAAATTTATTTAACTGGCCTTCAGTTTTGGACTTAGGTTAGTTCTAGAATCTATATCTGCAAATTCTACAAAATTTATTTAACTGGCTTACAGTAACAATTTCGCTAGTCTAACCAGGGTCCAGTATTGAAATTTGCTCGGAATATAGACATGCCATCGAGCGGTCTAAAACGCCATTTCAAAGAGCCAAAAAATCATGCCATTTGTGGTACCAGCCACGCAGAAGTTATGATGTGTGCATAAAATAATTTCATAATTTTTTTTGCAAATGATTTCTTTCGATGAATTTGCACGATTTAATTCGGAAGGTTTTTGCTTCCCTTTAAATATAGTCTTTTGGATTTATGTGGACGATGAGTTGTATATGAAATTTGAATGATGAAAGTTGCCTAACTATAATTTAAGTCTAATACCTCTCAAATTGTAACCATTAAATGAAAATGTTTTTTTTCATAGTGTTTTCGTGTTATTCCATTTGAATGACGAGAAGGTTTGTCCAATTAAAAAAAGGGTTTAAGCAGTTACAATTTTTTTTATTATTATGAATTAATTTTTTCGTTGGAATATTGAATGAGTTAATAGAAAAAAAAATTAAAAAAATTGTAAGGATTTTTATTAATGTTATCTATGGCTAGATTTAGAAATTAGATATAGATAAAAAAGATTTAATTTATATTGCTTCAATTTAAGATAAAATTAATTTGGATGCTTGGTTATTTCAAGGCGTGTTTTTATTTGACATGCCTTTTAATTTAATATACTTATTATAATGTTTAATATACTTATGTTCTTTAAGTCTTATTTATTTTCGAGGCTTATTCTAAACTTTTGTTCGTAAGTCTTGCTTATTTTTTATGTTTATTCCAAACTTTTTGCTGTTGGGATGGTAATGTCACTGGGTGCAATTGATAAAAATAATTTGAATGTTTGCTTTTGGGATGGTATTGTCATGGGTGCAATTGATAAAATTAATTTGGATGTTTGTTTATTCGAAGACGTGTTTTTATGTGACATGCAATTTAATTACTCAAACAATTTGTTGTAATGTTTAATATATTTAAACAATGTATAATATATTTATGTTTAGTTTAATTGTTTTTATTTTTAATAGTTTTTTTGGATAATTGTTTTTTAAAGTGTAAAATTTTTAATGATAATTTTTATTAGTTGGATGATGTGTTATGTATGTTTAAAGAATATTTTTATTTTATTAAATATATATTATCTATAATTTTTAAATTTTTAATTATTGGAAGATTTAAAAGATTTAATTTTCAATGCATGTTTATATCTCAATGCATGTAAATTTTCTATGATAGTTTTTTTTTAAGATTGGGATTTGTGTGATGTGGAAATTGAAAAATTATTTGTAAACTTTTATTTTTATTAGTTGGATGGTGTGTTATGTATGTTTAAAGAATATTTTTATATTATTAAATATATATTATCTATAACTTTTAAATTTATAATTATTGGAAGATTTAAAAGATTTGATTTTCAATGCATGTAAATTTTCTATGATAGTTTTTTTTTAAGATTGGGATTTGTGTGATGTTCCATATTTATTTTTACTTGTATATTAGATGTATTTTTTTTATTGTTGTTTGGATTCTGGAAGTGTCACTGAATATGTCTTTTCACAATTTTTGGGAAAAATATTACTATATTTACAGTAAATAAAATATAAAACAAAATAATGGATTGCATTGTGATCAGTTAATCGTAAGCACTGAAAATTAACCAAAATTATAAAACCTTACTAATCGTGAAAGCTTACTCTAAGCAGCTCAATCAATCATAGTAAGTTAGTAAAGATCAATAGTCACAATTACCAAATAATTTGTTTATAAGATTGTGGGCTATTTTTGACCATTTTGCCCCAACATTTTTTTTGGCTATCCTTAAAATTCCACTAGGATAGAGATTTTTCCCAATTATGTTTTTATTTTAAAGGTATTTTATAATTGAAGAATTTTCACAAATGTTGTGAAGATTTAGGAATTTTGTAAATAGATTTTTAATTTGGAAAACTTAAAATAAATATAATTAAATAAAGTGATGAGAATTATTATTAGGAATTTTACTTTGAAATTATATAATATCCATTATTTTAATATAATACCCAACTAGTATTTGAGTAAAAAGGAAAAATCAATAGGAGAACTCAATGTTACCAATCAACATACCTAATTATTGCTAGTGCGTAGCCCCACACACACATATATTTAGAGAGAGAGAGAGTGAGTGTTATGGAACAAGTAGTTATAAGTTATTAAAATATCGCTGAAGCCATGTATCATGGGATTTTGTAAAATGAATGAGATGAGGAGCTAGTCCCTTTCTCTGGAGCTAGTCTCTCCGATGCTCGAAGTAAGGTGATTTAGATGTTTGAAAATTTGAAAAAGATAAATAATTTTATTTTGTTTAAGTTTTCCAAAATTTTCTTTGATTTTCTCTTCAAATTTGTAGTTAATTATATTTTTCTAATTAGGTGTCAATTTTTCTATTTTATTTTCTGTAACTAATTTTCAAATATAAATTGTGCAGATTAAAATTCGTTGCAGAGGAGAATCATTTATTTTTTGTTCCACTCATTTCTCATTGCAATGGAAGAAAGTTCATCAATGTCACAAAGTAGACCACCCCTTTCCCAACAGAAATCTTCCATAGAGGCATCCAAAAAAATCCAAAGCAAAGAATATCAAGAAGCGAAAAAAGCCTTTGAGGCAAGGTTATGGGCAGCTGTGAAATGCACTCAATCTTATAGCGGAGGATCAAATGGATCATCTGGTTCAAAGGTTTGGTTGTGCCCTTATTGTAAAAAACAAAAAACGGGGAATGTAGGAAGAGTTCGATGGCATTTACTTGGAATGGGGAAAAAAGAACAATCAGCTTTATGTGACAGTGTACCTAAAACAGAAAAAGCTTCTCTAATTAAGCAATTTAATGAACTTGAAAAGCTTAGACATATTGTTGAAGGTTTAGTTCAAGCTAACAACAATCCCAGTGGATTGACAATTGGTGGTCCACACTCTTGTTCTCAACATCAAGTTTCTGTTTCTCACCTTCAAAACTTATGGGATGTAAAAGGGAGGGGAAATCTCGATGCATCCATTGGACGGTTTTTTTTTGCAAATGGCATATCTTTTAATGTTTGTAGGTCTCCTTATTGGAAAGAAATGGTAAGGGATCTAGTTAACAATGCTCCTAAAGGTTATAAGCCTCCTAGTTATGAAAAGATGAGGACAAGCGTGTTATCTGAAGAGAGGGCTCGGGTTGAAGCTAGACTTCAAGACATTAAAGATAGTTGGAAGGAATCTGGGGTCTCCATTGTCTCAGATGGTTGGACAGATGTTAACCATCGTCCCCTTATCAATATTTTGGTTTCTAGCCCAAAAGGAGTTTTGTTTTTAAAATCCTATGATACTACAGGAAAGACAAAAGATGGTCTATATCTAAAAGGTCTCCTCAGAGAGGCAATAGAGGAGGTTGGTAGAGAAAATGTGGTCCAAATTGTTACAGATAGTGCCTCAAACAATATCCTTGCTGGTGGGTTGATTGAGGATGAATATCCAACAATTTTTTGGACTCCTTGCTCTGTGCATTGCTTGAATTTGCTCCTGAAAGATATTAATAACATTGCATGGGTTGATAAAACTATAACTGAAGCAAAGATGCTGCAACACTTTATTATTAATCATGCAGCATCCATAGCAATTTATAGGAAATATGCAAAACTTCAGCTTCTTCGATGTGCCGAGACTAGATTTGCATCTGCTTTCATTATGCTTCAACGCCTTATTAAAATGCATCAATCTTTGAGAGAGATGGTGGTATCAATGGATTGGCAAAGGTGGAAGGGTTCTCATACTGGGGATGGCCTAAAAGTTGAGGACATTATTATTGGTCTTTCTTCAGAGAATTTTTGGAGGAGAGTGGAGGATATTATCACCCTTATTACACCTATTGTTTCCACCCTTCGCATATTTGATAGTGATCAACCATGCTTAGGGGATGTCTTTGAGAGCATGGATCAAATGAGAGAGAAGATTCATGACATAATGGAGGATGAAAATTCTAGGATTGACAAAGACACCAGAAATGAAGTGTGGGAACTTAGTCTCACAAGGTGGAAAATGCTTCATAGCCCTCTTCATTCAATTGCATTTTTACTCAATCCTAAATGGTTTCATAAGAAACCATCGTCAGATGTAGAGGTTATGCAAAACTGGAACACTTTTATAAGTAGGTGTTACGATCGTCAGGATCGCACTGCTTTACGGTTTGAGTTAGGAAAGTATTTGAGATCAGAAGACCACTTTGCAAATGAAGATTGTGCATACAACAGACAACAACTTGGACCCGTCGACTTCTGGATACAATATGGTACAGGGACCCCCTTGCTTCATCGTTTGGCTATCCGTTTGCTTTCACAGGTATTCTTAATAACAAATACCTTTAATGTATTGATTTATTGTTTAAACAATTAATTCTAAAGCTCATTTTGGATTATTTATCTTATAAGATTTATTGATTGACTATGACTAACATAATTTTATTTTTATTTTACAGGTGACTAGTTCCTCTGCATGTGAAAGAAATTGGAGTGAATATGCTTTCATCCATTCAATGAAGAGGAATCGCCTAGGCACAAAAATGGCACAAGATTTGGTGTTTGTACACTCAAATCTACGTTTGTTATCTCGACAACAACTAGAATACAGAATTGGACCCACGAGAATGTGGGATTATGGTGGTTCACAAGATGACGAAAATGATGAGCTTCCACTTGAGGTGCTACAAGACAATGCTGAAGACATGCTTGATGATACCATGAAGTCTATTGACCAAAATAATTCTTTTGGAATTGGCTCAAGCTCAACAACTATTCCAGAAAATGAGCTTCAAAATCTAGATTATTAGGTTTACTTGCATTTTGATATGAATTGTTGGAAGTGACTTTAGAGATACATATATATTAAAAAGAACAAATTTAATTATTTATATTTCAAATCTCTTATTCTTATCAATGATTGCTATTTTCTTGGAATTAATGATGGCTAAATTTTTGGATCTACAAAATTATCACTTCTTTCTTAAAACTAAATTAGTATTTACAATTGTTTTTTACAATTTCATGAGCAGAAACATTGCAGGTTTATGATTAATGCTTTGTTTATATTGTTCACCTTTAATATGGTTTTTTTCTCTCTCCTCGTTTCTTATATGCGAAACCTCCAAACATCGTTTCTCGTACCGTTCTCGTTTCCCGTTCCGTTTCCCGTTTCTCGTTTCTGGTAACATAGTTGTACATCAAATAATACATCTGGAAAACTCTGAGATTGAGAATAATGTCTATCTAAGCCAAGAAACTTTCAACATCTTTAATTCACGAAATTATGGCTTCTCAGTTTGTATAAAAAAATATCGTATAATTAATGGAGACAAACACACCAAATAAAGGAAGCCTGATGAAGGAATCCAATTTTCATTAGAATTTCTGTCAATAAATGATCAATGAAGCCTTAAGCACTCAGAGGCAGAACAATGCAGTCCAAAACTAGGATAAAACAAGAGTTACATAAAGAATGGGGCAACTGGAAGGATGGAACCCCATTAAAAACTTGCAAAAGGTAAACTAGCTATGTTTTCTTACAATCTTAGCTCACCTAATTTTCTTTAATTCTACCTTGAACTCCACATACAGTTATATTGTTGATTATTCAAGGGAGGCAGGACCCTATTCGCCTTCTTAATCCTGCAATGACTTCCGCTGCCATAGAAACCAATTCAACACCGCCACATTTTCACAGACACAGACATCGCTACCCTTGAATTCCTCTTTTATGGTAGAAGCAGCTGCAGCCTGCTCGTCAAAAAATTCTCATTCTCATTACTTCTCAATCCTATTCTCTCTCAACGGAAGGAAATGGCGATTGATGAGATAAGCAAAGAAAAGAAGGAGCTCTTACCTGAAGATGAGGGTGGAGTTTTCCAACCAGAAGAACTCCCCGTGGTAGCTGCTGAAAGAAAGAATGCATGAGAAGAAAAATTAAAAGTGTGAAAAACCAGGGGAAGGGGAAAGACTTACTTGTGCAGCATTGGTTGGTGGTAACATTCTAGCCAAACTTGACAGGCAGCTCCATGGTTTAGGTGACGTTGATGCCGAGCTGGTTAAGGTTGTTGCTGTTGAGGAGATTACAATCAATCAATCTAACTGAAAATGAAGATCATTATAATATTCAGGATAAGGAAAGAAATATGCCACAAACTGCTTGGTATCAGGGAAAGCTACTTTAGGAAACTCTTTTGCAGCAATCCACCGATTGTTTCCTTCCTCCGACCCTTCTCTCCCCTTTCGGAATTGAAGTAATTTGTACCAGTTCTGAGCTCCTCAAGAGAACACCACATGTGGAAGAGAATCAGGGTCAGACTTGTCTCCATTTTCTGTGACAGAAACAAACATTACATAATTCTTTAAAATAGGGGGAAAAGTATCTATTTCAAAAGCAACAGTCCAGTATCAAAAAGTCGTACAATTGTAATCTTGTTATGTAGCAGGTGATTTGATGCAACAATTTGGGCGCTAACCCACAATGGCTAAGGCAAATTAGTGTGGAAATCAATGATATTTGCAAAAGCCTTAGTATTACTCGGAAGGATGCAGGGCCAAAGAAATATTTCGTATAAAGATTTAGAATTTGAAAATTAAGAACGAAATCCTCTACGGATCAGGATTTTGAGCTCTAGGAATTTTAGCTAAAGAAAAAAAATGAAAGGGAGCTGTTTGAGGCTGTGAGTGTCAAATATACACCGTAGACCATTCGTTGCAAACTCCTTGGACTTCATTATGGTGCGACGTTGGTTGTAGCTTCGTTATGGGTAACGGCCGCGTTTATCCACCCGGTTACGCAGGTATTCATTATGGGGATGGCAGAGTCTTGGTGTAGCATTCTCATGGCAGGAAGGTACAGATGCAGGCTAGAGGGTAGTGATGTCTTTTTTCAGTAAGAAAAAATAAATTCAATTCATTAAAAAAAATAAAAATACAAATACAAATATCGGTTATTTTCTACCAATTCTATTTACAATAACATGTTACATACAAAAACAATATAATTTTTAACTTTTTTTTTATTATCAATAACGAAATTATAAGATTTAAATATTTTATTCAAATATTTTTTTAATTTTTTAATTACTTACAATATATTTTTTGTTTTTATTTTGGCTAACATTGATTTTTTCTATTTAAACATAATTTTTAATTTTTCTTTTTAATTTTTCAAATTTTTTTTACAACAATATTTTTTGTTTTTAATTCTGGTTAACATTTTTTCTATTTACAGCATAATTTTTTTTAACTTTCTTTTTATTTGAAAAAAACCACAGTCAAACAAATTACACTCCACTCCATTAACTTCTCAGCTCAACATTTTGATGATAAGAAACATTCTATTTATTAATAATAAAATATATTTTTGCTTATATTTCTTATCAATAAAAACAGTTCCAATGGCCTTTTTTCCATCCTACCTCTACACTGAATTTTAATTTTTTAAAGTTGAATTTAGAACAACACTTTAATTATCATTAAATATCAAAATATAAAATTATAGAACGAAATTTGGTAGAAAAATCCGGCAAATATTCAAATTAAAATAGTAGGTGTTAAGCTTTTTATAAAACTACAATGTATACCTAATCTAAACAATTTTAGACATAACTTAGGGTATTGAGTGCCTCCGCCTGTGAAAATGTGTTTTTTCAATGTATAAATTAAATATAAATTCCAAACCGTTTTTATTTTTATCTTTTACATTATCCCTTCTTCACAATAGAAGTAAAAGTAACTTTTAATATTCATAATGCAAAACCTAAATAACAAACATATTAGTGAGCAGCATCTTTTTATCGAAATGGCCAAAGAGAATGGAGATAATTGCAAAATATACCTTAATTGGAAAACTCACCTTGATTACAAAACTGGTTTTAGATATGTCAAGCTAGTCAATCCTGCTAATCTTCATATTCTCGATCATGGTGTTCAAATGTTCTTCAGCCGAACCAAACTTGCAATCCTCCACTTGTTGCTGCAGTTGCTCCAATGTTCCTTCGCCCCATTGCAGTTTGGGACAATCCAATATGTAAAGCTCCCTTAACATCATACACTGTTCAACGCCTTCCAACTGTTCTAGCTTATCGCAGTTAAAAACATAGAATGATATAAGCCTTCTTAATTGAGCCAAACCCCGTATGCATTTCTCTTCTACACAACCAGATATCCACAATTTCTTCAGAGATACATATGATTCCATGCTTGGCAGAGTCTCAATTTTTGGGCACCCGTCAAAAACTAGCCTTTCAAGTTTTGCCAGACCCCAAAGCCCCTTTATGTTCCTTAGATTGGAAGAGAAAATAAATTCCAATTCGATGAGAGTGTGTGGCAACGTTCCAACGTTCACAAGATCATTGCACTCTGAGATGTGAAGAATTTCAAGGTTGGGGCAAGCCCCCTGAGTAAACGGTACCTCTGATATTTTTATGTGTGCCAGTGATAACTCTCGGAGCCGAGGCATGCTTTTCAAGAACAGTTTGTGTATCGGACATTCATATACTGCAAGCTTAGTCAAGCCACTCAATTGTCCAACGGAAGCCGGCAAACATTTCAGTTGCTCGCAACGGGAGATTACCAATTCTTTCAAGTTCATTAAGTCACCTAGGGAAGGCGGTAGATATTTCAATTCCTCGCAGCCCCATATAGTCAATATCTTCAAGTTACATAAGTTGCCCAAAGAAGGCGGTAAACATTTCAATCCCTTGCAGTCCCAAATAGTCAATTCCTTCAAGTTCCTTAAGTCGACCAACGAAGGCGGCAACCTGTCCAGCAAAGGGCTGCCTAGTTCCAGAACTTCCAAATTCCGTAGCTCTCCAATTGCACTTGGCAATTCTTTTAAGTCCGTACCCTTTAACCTTAGTGTTAGCAAGGATCTTTGATGGGCCACTTGCTGAGGCAATATTTCAATTTTCTCACAATTTGAAAGATCCATGTGCTGAAGTGTGCTTATTTTTTCAAGTGCTTCGCTCTGGAAAGTTACTTGATTGCAACCACTCAAATCAAGATATTTAAGCTTAGTTAAATTTCCAAAGGACTTTGGAATCCTATGCAATTTCTCGCAACCAGACAGATCAATATATTGGAGGTTTGACAAATTACCAAAGGAATTTGGCAATGACATCATTTCCGTGCAGTTTCTCAACACCAAGGTCTCCAACGATTGCAGGTCACAGAATTCTTTCGGCAATTTTGTTATCTGCACATTAACACGCTCAAAGGAAGAATTGCCATCAATCACAATTCGTTCAAGATACTTCAGTTGCCCTATGGACTTTGGGATATCCAACAGGGGTTCAGAAATCTCTAACTCCAACAACTGCAAAGGTGCCTGCATAGAGATATATGGTATGGTAATTATGTTTGTTCCAAATATAAATATAATATGATAATAATATTTGTTCAAGCAGATTCTAAATTGATCAGATTGAAGTATGGGACATCTTTTTGTATAATCAAATCATCGAGTTGAAATACAAGTACGGAACATCTTTGTCTGTGAGAAGAGGTTCCTCTTTTATCCAACAATTTGAAATTTAAATTTATAAAAATCTACAAACTATAATCCTCCAGATTTTAGGATATAACTTTTAAATAAAATACACCTACAATATAGTGTCATATTAATATCCAGAACAACTAGATGCCATATTAATATCAATAACAACGATACACAAACGTTAATAAAACGAATTTTACCTGTGATTCATCTTGCCATAATGTTCTTAGTTGGCCGCCGGACACTTGTAGAACCCTCAAATTCTTCATTGGAATTGAGGAAGGCAGAGAAGAGCTGGGACACATGTTCCAGCGGAGCCATATCAGATTTGGGAACTCCACCATACCCAAAACGGGATCCAAGAGAGCACCCTCAATATCAAGAAGTTGCAACCTTCTCATAACAATAGCGCTATATAGATCTTCGGGATGATATTCATTCATAACCATCCTAACTCCCCGCACGGTTATTTCCTGTCCATTTTTCAAAAAGGCCATTAACTGTTCCTCTTGCAAAATGAAAGAATTAAAAGAATTGAGCCAGTTGAACCAGTTTTTTATTAAATAATCTATAAAAGAATGAAAGATTGAGGACTTACAGATGATCGCCACACCAAATCATCAATGACATCTTCTGTCCAACGCCAGAGACGACGCCGCAATTTTGAATTCTCAGCGATATCTCTCCCCATGTCTCTTAGGTGGTCATGCATATGTATGCGATTTGAACTGTCTACTTCTAGAAGACACTTGTTCTGGAGATTTTGAAACCCTCGCCTTCCATTCCATCCTGATGCGTCCCAGATTCTGATGGCGGTATCGCTGGTTTGCCCTATCAGAAAACATGCAACGTCCAGGAATATTTGTTTTTCCTCCTCATTGAGAGCGTCATAACTAATTTTGAGCCTTTCCTTTATCTCACTGGGAAGTGTTTTTTGAAGACTCCTCAATTCGTCCTCCCAGTCATCTATCTCTCCTCCATAAAGATGTGCCCCAAATACTTTCAAGGACAATGGCAACCCATTACAAGAATCTATAAACTTATCTACCAGAGATTCAAAACCTGGCTTTGGATCTGGTTGGCTGAAGGCATAAAAGCAGAAGAGCTCTCGAGAGTGTTGTGGGTTAAGCCCAGTTAACGTATAAATGGATGAATTTTCAACCATTGAGCTGAGAACACGCTTATCTCTAGTTGTAATCAATATTAAGCTACTTGAGCGGAGATAATGATTTTGAATTGGCAAAAGTGCATCGACCTGATTCACATCGTCTACATCGTCTAAGATTATTAAGGCGTTAGAAGATTTGAGAGGCTCTATGAGCATCCCTTTACCTTCATCAACACTGTCTATTGGCTTGTCAACTTGAGACAAGGCCTTTAAAAGTTTTCTCTGCAACGAAGTTAAAGAGCCTTTTGCTGCATTATCTCTAATGTCGGATAGAAAGCAGGTTTTCTGATACTCTGAAATCCTCCGATTGAAGAACTCTTTTGCCAACGTTGTTTTTCCAACGCCACCTAATCCCACGATCCCCAAGATCCTAGGTTTCCCACTCTGCTGATGCTGCAAAAGTACTGTATCTTCCAAATCTTTCAGCTTCTCAGCCAAACCTGTTGGATATTTTGCCACGTGCAAGCCTGCCCTTTTCACCATTTTTGATAGCCATTCAACAAGCTTATCTAGCAGTTCCAGCTGCAACTCCTCGCTAGTTATTCAAAAGAAAATAGATAGAATTAGTGAGAAACAACAGTCTACATAAAATACTAGCATATGGAGAGGGAATGTTTGAGATCTCACCCATTGCACACCTCCAGCTCGAAACCACTGTTATCTGCGACACGAGAAAGTGCATTTCTCCAGTTTTCGATAGTTTTGGAGTCGTATCGCCGTTTCATTTTATGGGTACGAGGGTCCTTAGTTTTCTTTTCAGCCAGCTGTTGTAGGGCTTGAGCATAATTTCCATCTTTTCCCTGCGTCCACCGAACCTCAGCTGGCGTTACACGATAAAACACTGGAATTATAGGAGCCTTTGACTCCGACATCAGCAGGAGCTCATTTAGGCACCAGTAAGATTCAGCGTATCTGGGAGAGAAGATCGCTACATGAACCGATGCGGTTCTAATGGCGTGTTCTATTTGACGAGGAAAATTATATCCGGGCTGCATCTCATCTTTATCCAGGAAGGCTCTCAACCCATTTGATAGAAGGCGAAGGTAGAGAGGCCTCGCGAAGGTTTCCTTAGCATCAGGGCCCCGATGGTTTATAAACACATCGAACCACTGATGGTTGTTAGACTGAGCAGCGGTGGAAGAGGATGCAGCCATTGCCAGTTTGGTAAATAGAAAATATAATTAGGTATGGAGGAACTGGAAGGATGGTAGACGCTATGGACGCGATTTCAAGGTGAAGATGATCAGAAAAGCTACAATAAATCGCGGGGAAGCTGCAAGGAAAGGAGCAGATGGTTTGCACCGTGCAGAGCTCTATACAAAGATTCAAAACTTCAGAATTGGAGTTGAAGATTGCAATAAATGAGTAATTAGCGATGGTATGTAAGCCCTACACTGCGCGCTTATAGAGAAAGCATCCAATAAAATAAGATGTTCCCTCCACTGGGCCCTTTCTCTGTTCATCGTGTTTCTACGCGTTTTCTCGTGAGGTAGTGGCCGAACAGCAACCAGGCCCAGCCTAACTCATTTGTAAAGGTGGGCCAGTCCTCAACCGCGCCAAGTCTATCTCCCAACGCAACGGGAGAGATGATTATAAAACCTCCCGTAAATCGCAGGAAGCTGCAATGAAAGGAGGAGATGGTTCGCAGAGCTCTAGACAGACATTCAAACCTTCGGAATTTCCGTAGAAGATTGCAATGAACAAGTAATAGGTGATGGTATGCAATCTCTCCACTGCGCACTTACAGCGAAAACATCCAATAAAATAAGATATTCCCTGGGCCCTCTCCGTGTCATCCGGTTTCTACGCGTTTTCTTGTTAGTTAGTGGCCGACCATCAATTACACCCAGCCTAACTCATTAGGCAAGTTGTAAAGGTGGGCCAATCCCCAAGCGCGCTAATTCTATCTCCTCGTGCAAGGCTGGTCGACAGTTAAGCTAGAGTTAGATTTGTAAACAATAATTTGATGACGGTATCCACGTGTCTAAAGTTAAATAACCTTAAACAATAAACCAGCTTGTTATTAATTTAGGTAGAAACTTGCTGCTTTGGAAAGTTTCAACGTCTCTCTTAAAGATTCTAAAAGAGATAGTTATAACAAAAACACACCAATGCTTAAACCTTGTTATGAAGATAGGTGGACCTTTTATGTCTAGGAAAGTTTCAATCTCTCTATTGCATTAAAGCTTCTAAAACAAATATTGACCCCAAAACGCGTTGATGCTTAAAGCTTGATCTTTCTTCATGTGAACTCTATACACATTGAAATTGTAAACTCAATTGTATATTGTCCATAGCTTGACATGCACTCTAAAGAGCAATGTCTACAATGAAAGAGCTTTAGGAAAATCTCTTAACTTGTGGAGTTATATAATGCATATGGAGTATAGCTAAACAAATACCTATGGATTGATTGATTTTAATGATGTCCATGAGGTTGAATGGAGTCGTCTAATGAGGCGGAGGAATTGCCCGGAAGGCTAAAAGTGGTCGGAATCTGGGCAAAAAAATTTAAAAATTATTGTAGAGGCAGTGTTTGAATCATGCTTTTGATGGTGGAAATGGATTCAACACCATCAAAAACATCTAGGACACCTAAAATTTTGAAATTTAACAACTATAATTTGGATTTACAAAAATCCTTGCTAGGTTTTCTTTAAATATGACCAGAATTTCCATGACTTTCCGGGGAACTCCTCTGCCTTGTTACTACGTGAGGTTGAATCGTTGAATGGATAAAGAGAATAATATCCCCAACTCATCTTCATATTTCTTTCAATGTTTGATTTTCTATTATGCATCTTGATTAGAAGACTAATTATTTGGTTGATCTTATTCTCATCAAATAGACAATGCATGTTGTAGACCTTTAAATTGTTTTCATACTAAATATGAATATCTTTGTAGGTTGCACATTCCATGACCAAGTGCCATTTTGTCTCCACCATACCCTTATTTCAAAATATGCAAGTTTTGTCTTCCCAAACTTCTTTGGGTACCCTCCACTTATCGGTCTCATATCTAAGTTGATGTGAGCTCGTCCGCAATTGTGCAACTAACAACCTTGCTTTTCCTTTAATAGCTCCCTGAAATGACAAAAGTGGTCATCGTTGATATCTGTACCAACGGAAAACTAATGGAGTGGCCACCACTCTAGATAGATGCTCATCCGATATAAGCTATCAAGAAAGGTAAAATGGATATCATCTAACACAAACACTAAATGAAAGATGCTAATTGCACATAAGTTGTGTAAAATGGAAAAGAAATAATTGAGTAGAAGTTAAACACCACTTAATTGTTGTAACTCATCAACTTATATATTCTTCATTAAAATCTTTTAAAAGAAAAAAACCTTAGTTTTGCACTTTATATTCCTCGTTAATATGCTCTGAGAGACAAAAACCTAATTGTTCCAAATTCATTTAGAAGTATTGAATTGAATTTTTTAATTTAAAGTATTTTATGATATTAAATCAAATAAGGCAAAAGTATCAAGTTGGTAGATGTTGGGTAGCGGAGGTCCCGCGTAACAGTTTTGGGTTTGATAGCCTAGAAATTAGGATAAAAATATTGTAAACCTCTGAAATTTGCAGAGCACAAAATGTAAAAAGTCGAGTCAAAGGGTTGTTCGCCCAAGAAATAATATAGAATAATAGGAAGTAGGTCGGTCTGCGGACCATAGGAAGGTATAAATAGAGTGCGGCTCTATGGGAATGGGTATGATTTTGGATCTGAAACGTAATGGGTTTCTGAGGAGATAAAGTCTGAAAGTGTCTGTAAGTCCGAGTCGAGGGTTTGGGTAGTGGATAAAAGCTCTGTAGTGGTGTGCGCAGAGGCCTGAAAGAGTTCGCAGTTGTGTGCGTGGACCCCTGCAGCTGAGTGTGCAGGGCAAATCTAAATGTATTGGTGACAAAGTGGAAATAAAGATAAGTTTCTTCTATAAATTTTGTGTTAAATTTGAAGTATCACAGATCTATATTTTTGTATGGTTAATATCACTGTTTGATCTATGCGCATATGCTTACATCTTGAATACATGTGAATCTGTGTTTAATCTAAGTGCGTGAACTGGATAAATCTTATAAATGTTTGCTTAAAGACCCCTCTAAGTAGATCTGATTTACAATACTTCATCAATTAGATTAAATCTGTAAACAACGCGTTAATAGAAAGTAAGGGTTATTTTGGGTCTGAATTTGCGCGAGTACAAAGCACCGCGAAGCTGCAGGATGATGCACGAAACCTCCAGACCACATCTAGACATCCCAAGGGTGCGGAAACCTGGTTCTAGCACCCTCCCCTGCTACCTCAGGTGAGACCTTAGTCCACGCTCCACGGACTATTGCCGAAATGGCCGGTAGCTGCGAGATTTGTTTGGCTAAGTAATTCTTCTGAACCTGGGTCAGGCCCATATAAGCCAACAAATGGTTCCGTTATCGGCGTCAGGATCTGCCTAAGGGGTGTCTAATGGTGGAACAAGTTAAGGATCGAAGGGATCAGAAACCGTAGGGGTTCAGAGTACATCACTGCGCAAAACCTGAGGTTGAAAATGACGAGTGCAATCCAGTTGTCGGTATTCAAAGGAGCGGGAAGCGAAGATCGAGAACAATTTTGGTTCATGGTAATGTGGGTATGGGACGCACACAGAATTACGGATGATAATATCAGAAAGGCCACTCTAGTAAGTGCGCCGCATGACCGATCGCTGACATGGTATATAAAGTACTCAAACGATCACCCAACTGCGGGGACAACAAAAATCCGAACCGAATTGAAAAAAGAATTTAGCCAGCCAAAGTCGAAGACACAGTCGATCATAGGGTTCAAGGAGATCGTGATGATGCCTGGTGAGACCCCATGGGACCTGGATCAAAGATTGAAAAGTACCATCCACAAAGAAAACATGACAGTGTCCGATGCGCAACATTGCGCTTGGTTTGTGGCGTCATTGACACCACATCTGAGGGTGACATTGTCACAACAAAAGATCTCAACCCAGGCTGAAGCATTGGAGACAGCGATGAGGTTGCGCGAGACTCCGTTACAGGATGCGAGGTTGTGAGTTCAGCAAATCCAAGCACATATACAAAACTTGTTTTTGGAAATGAAGAAATTAAAACAGGACCAGGCACCCCAACTAGCAATGCGAGAGGAAGTATGGTGTATAAAGTGCAGAGGCCAGGGGCATGATAAAGATCACTGCCCGGTCGTTGCGAGATATGTGGCAACAGGGGGACCAACACCATTGCGACTAGAGGCGCAGACAGGGCCAAGCACGACAACCCTACTCTGGTGTGCGATCTGTCAGGTGGGAGGGAAGCATAACACAGATAACTGTCATCTACTGCCAAAATACAACCAGACCCCCCAACAGTTATTTTGCAGCTTTTGCAGATTGGTGGGCCACGAGGAAAGAGACTGTCGTAGCTATCAATTATTAATGGACCAGTCACCTGATTACAAAATGCAAACTAAAGCACAAAGTCAAGATCCATCCACAACGATTGCGCGCGGTGGGTTCCAGGGACGTGGACGAGGACGGGAAGGAATGGGGCCAGGAAGGGGTCGCAAGCAGCTAATCTGTTACAATTGCGGAGGTCCAGGACATTACGCGCGAGATTGTACCAACCCAACTAGAGTTTCATGCAATTATTGTGAGCAATTCGATCATGAGCTGATAGATTGCCCTACGCTGATAGCACAGATTCGTGACAAAAGGGCAACGCAACCAACAACAACCCAGAATGTGCAAATGATAAGATCTGAACCCCGCGAGGAGGATCCCAAAGTAAACATGGTACTGAGAAGTGGCACGGCCACAGGAGCAGATAGAACGAGTAAGGAAGACGCAGGGGTTGGTAAGGGGACATATCTAGAAGCTAGGGAGAGCTTTGCGGAGGTCTCTACCCCAGGTAGTAGGGATCAACAGAAGGTCATGCCCATGGGAAGACTACAAGGAGTTATGGTAGATATTGGCGACGCAAGTACTCGGACCGACTTTGAAGTGATTGAAATCATGGATGAAAGTACACCTTATCCTGTGTTGTTAGGAATATACTGGGCCACCAACATGCATGGGGTTATTAATTTAAAGAAGTGGACAATGATATTTGAAATATAGTCGCTTCGCTTAGTCATTCTGCTAGATTCGGTTGAAGGACTGTGCTATATTGAACCCGTGCGCAACAAAGAGAGTGACAACGAATCAGACGGTATCTATAGAATGGCTGCACAAAAGCAAGAATGGGTCAGGACAGTGGAGAATAGAAGAATATCACGGGGCTATGTAGAGTCTTGCACCACCGATTCAAATGAAGAAGATGAGCGGTGGTGTAACAGGTTGAACAGAGTGACCACGCTACACTGCAATATGGTGACTAAATCTCTATACTGCGTAAGGGCCCAGGATCGCGAATTGCCGACGTATGATGGGCTAACAATAATAAATGAATTCCTGACCAAAATTGAAATCGTCATACCAAAGCACCAATGGTTTGATGCATTGAAGTGGGCATTGTGCGCGACGCCTATGTGATGGTGGAGCACACATGAAGGGACTTTCGAAGATTGGCGCGGCTGCAGGCGCATGATGAAGATTAGATTTGGGAAGTTAGAACTACGAATAACAGAGAAATACGATGGACGCGATGACTCGCGCATGCACCTTACCAGATGGATCAAAGCCTACGGAGAGGAACCTCAGCCAGAATGGGTACACTTATTTTATCACACCCTGGATGTCATTCCCAGAAACTGGTATACTGAAGCAGAGCTCCGGCACGACACAGGCGAATGGGATATCTTGCGCGAAGGGTTCTTGTCGACATTCCTCTTTGAAGATCAATGGATGGATCCCGTGGACGACACATTACAACTGGTAAAGGTCGTTGTTTTCAAGACGCCATTGGAACCAGAAGAAACTGTGCAGCCCAACTGGGCGCGAAAATTGAGCCAGGCTCTCACATGCTATAATGTCCAGGTAGAAGATGATGAGGACAATCCGAGAAATGTCAATATTCCGAAATCAGAGGGGAGCTGTGAAGTGCGCGGACCTGAAATCGAAGATCCAGATATCAAGGTGTCGTTGAAAACGAGACAAGTCAATATTGGAACAGAAGAGGAGCCAAAGTATGCAATGCTTGGGAACTATTGGGACAACACCACAGTGGAGAAGGTTGTCGAATTGCTTCGGGAATATCGAGATTTATTCCCAACAAAAATCACAGAGCTAAAAGGGATCTTAGGAAACCTGGGAATGATGAAGATAACATTGAAACTAGACGCGAAACCAGTTAAGCAGCGAACCTACCGATTGAATCCAAAATATAAAGAAAAGGTGCATGAAGAACTGGACAAGATGCTAGCAGCATGAATCATTGAACTAGTCGAGGAGGCCGACTGGGTAAGTCCAATGGAACAGTTGCTGAAGAAGGATGCTACTTATTGTTGGAATGAGGAATGCAACAAAAGTCTGGAGACACTTAAGGAAAAGATGGCATCCGCCTCGATATTGGTCTTTCTGAAATGGGACGTCGAATTTCAAGTGCATATTGACGCTTCATGTATCGCGTTGGGGGTGGTACTTACTCAACTAGGAGCGGAAGGAATTGACCATCCAATTGCATTCGCAAGTTGCCGGTTGTCAAAAGCTGAGAAGAATTACTCCACTACCGAACGAGAGGGATTAGCGATGGTATATGCGCTTCAAAAATTATGCCATTATCTGCTCGGAGGCCACTTTAAGATGTATACCAATCACTCTGCATGAAAATACCTAGTGAATAAGCCTGTGTTGGGGGGGCGCATTTGTAGATGGTTGTTGTTATTCCAGGAATATGACTTTGAGGTTGTTGTAAAGCGGGGACGTCTGAACGCAGGCCCAGATCACCTGTCCCGAATTGAGACTGGCGGAGAGCCCACAAATTTAGAGGACGGACTCCCGGATGCACAACTATATGCAGTGCGCGTAGCGGATGGCCATTTTGAGGATATAATCTATTTTTTAACTACAGGAACCGCGCCGCAGGGATATTCGGTTCAGCAGAAGAAGGAATTGGTGATACGTGCAACAGACTTCACTGTGATTGCAGGACACCTCTATAAAATGGGTAACAATGAAATATTACATCGGTATGTCCCGGAGTTCGAGCGAGGATAGATCATGGTCGAAGCACATGGGGGGTTGCTGGCAGACATTATGCAGGTCACGCCACAACCCAGAAGATTCTTCGCGTAGGATTATGGTGGCCCACTCTGCATTAAGATTCGAAAGCATACTATCGAGCCTACGACATATGTCAACGGACGGGGAAACCATTGCGGAGAGAAGAAATGTCACTCCAGCCACAGATGACGCTACAACCATTTTAGAAGTGGGCAATTGACTTCGTAGGACCTATCGAGCCGCGAGGGAAGACAGGCGCACGCTATATCATCACCACGACAAAATATTTGACCTGATGGGCAGAGGCACAACCGGTTAAGGATTGCACGGCTACGACAGCTGTGAAGTTTTGTTCGAGAACATATTGACAAGGTTTGGATGTCCCAAAATTCTCATGAGCGATCGGGGAACACATTTCCTGAATGAAACAATCAATGTCCTCATTGAGGAATTCCAGATATATCACCAAAAGAGTACGCCATACCACCTACAAGCGAATGGGACTGTTGAGGCATTCAACAAAATCTTGGAAACTGCGTTGACCAAGGTTTGTAATGCGCAGTGAAATGACTGGGACCTACACATCCCTGTTGTGCTATGGGCATACCAAACCACGTGCAAGAAGATGACAGGCTAGACACCTTTTTGGTTAGTCTATCGCAAGGAGGTCGTTATGCCTATGGAATATATTGTGCCTAGTCTGCGGATTGCATTCATAGGTATGGCAGACTGCGGGGATTTGGAGGAAAGGCTCGCGCATCTAGAGGAACTGGAGGAGGAATGATTTTTGGTTGGATTCCATCAACAAGTATAGAAACAATGCGAGCAAGCGTGGCATGATCGCCATATCAAGGCGTGCACCTTCAAGAAGAATGATCTAGTATTGTTATATGACAGTAAGTTCGAGAAATTCCCTGGCAAACTCCGAATGCATTGGTTGGGACCCTATGTTGTCAAAGAAGTTACCAATGGGGGTGCGGTTCAACTTACCAAACTCAATGGAGACCCCTTCCCGGGCCGAGTGAATGGCAGTCACCTGAAGCTCTACACGGGCGGGTCGGTCGCCTGACTAACCGCTCAAGGGACAGTCTTACCGCTCCATCCAGTTGAAAGAGAGCGTGTGACGAAAAAGTAGTTTGGGTAAAGAGGCGCGAATGCCAAGATACACGTCGATTTAGCCCATCACTCAGATCGCGGTTGCGTGGTAAGAAATGCGCTGATGCATTGCTAAGAGGAGAGGTGACCGTTCCTGTCACTATTCATGACAAGATGTCTGCATTATGGCAAAAGGGAGCGAGCATCGGGCAATTAAGAGAAGGAGTACGAGGAAGATATGGAACGAGCTGCCACAGATTTTACACGAGGACACTAGAACAGGCGAGAACCAGTGAATTTGAAATTCAAATCGCTTATAAATCACCAAGGGGCATCCACCGGGTGACCTACACTTTTGGAACACATATGCTAGTTATCGATATGGACCTTTTTTATTATCTCTGCACGAGGAGTAAGCTCGAGGGTGATGATATGGCCGATGGAAAGATAGGACTCTCTAAGGCATGGTGTTGACAGCTGTGGGTGCCCCGTAGAGTGCAGCATCAACCATAGGGGATGTAACAGAAAAGAGGAGCCACGAAGAAAAATTGGTCCGGGTGCTGTCGCCCCAGCTGGGGGCAGGCTGACAAACTACAACAAAACAATGAAAGGATGGAAAGATGGAAACCACTGGTAGCAATACAGTTAATACGGTGTCTCTAAGGTACCTTGAGGATTGGGATTTCATGGACAGCAGCAAAGGTCTTGCAAAATTGCAACACAAGTTGCAGCAAACAGTGCGAAGAGCAGACACGAAGATTGAAAGTAGCTATGGTGGTACAAAGAAGTCCCGTACGCGGCTCACTCGCTCGAGCTAAAATCCTATGAGGGGGTGTTCTATGTTAACCGAGCAGAGCAGAATGAGCATTATCGGTCGTAAGAATTGGTAGAAACAATGAAGCAGGAGCCGGAAGAAGCGCTGGAGGAGACAACGAAGAAGCAGAAGGACGACAACCGTCACTTAGAAGGAGGTGAACCGTGAAACTAAGGCAACACGTCTCGCCGCACCAATGAGTGACTCGGGACGAGTCACGATGATTGTGTTGGGGGACTGTTGGGTAGCGGAGGTCCCACGTAACAGTTTTGGGTCTGATAGCCTAGAAATAAGGATAAAAATATTGTAAACCTCCAAAATTTGCGGAGTGCGAAATGTAAAAATTCAAGTCAAAGGGTTATCCGCCCAAGAAATAATATAGAATTATAGGAAGTAGGTCGGTCCACGAACCATAGGAAGGTATAAATAGAGCGTGGCTCTATGGGAAGAAGGTAGTTCCTTTTGGTTATGATTTTGGATCTGAAACGTCTCGCCGCACCAATGAGTGACTCGAGACGAGTCACGATGATTGTGTTGGGGGACTGTTGGGTAGTGGAGGTCCCACGTAACAGTTTTGGGTCTGATAGCCTAGAAATTAGGATAAAAATATTGTAAACCTCCGAAATTTGCGGAGTGCGAAATGTAAAAAGTCAAGTCAAAGGGTTATCCGCCCAAGAAATAATATAGAATAATAGGAAGTAGGTCGGTCCACGAACCATAGGAAGGTATAAATAGAGCGTGGCTCTATGGGAAGAAGGTAGTTCCTTTTGGGTATGATTTTGGATCTGAAACGTAATGGGTTTTCGAGGAGATAAAGTCTGAAAGTGTCCGTAAGTCTGAGTCGAGGATTTGGGTAGTGGATAGAGGCTCTGCAGCTATGTGCATAGAGGCTTGGAAGAGTCCGCAGTTGTGTGCGCGAACCCCTGCAGCTGAGTGCGTAGGGCGGATCTGAATGTATTGGTGACAAAGTGAAAATAAAGATAAGTTTCTTCTGTAAATTCTGTGTTAAATATGAAGTATCGCGGATCTAGATTTTTGTATGGTTAATATCACTATTTGATCTATGCACATATGCTTACATCTTGAATACATGTGAATCTGTGTTTAATCTAAGTATGCAAACTGGATAAATCTGATAAATGTTTGCTTAAAGACCCCTCTAAGTAGATCTTATTTACAATACTTCATCGATTAGATTAAATCTGTAAATAATGCGCTAATAGAAAGTAAGGGTTATTTTGGGTCTGAATTTGTGCGAGTACGGAGTAGCGCAAAGATACAGGTCAGTGTGTGAAACCTCTAGACCACATCTAGACATCCCAAGGGTGCGGAAACCTGGTTCTAGCACCCTCCCCTGCTACCTCAAGTGAGACCTCAGTCCGTGCTCCGCGGACTGTTGCCAAAAGGGCCGATAGCTACGGGATTTGTTTGGCTAAATAATTATTCCGAACCTAGGTTAGGCCCTTATAATCCAACAGTAGACATTTTAAATGTAACTTTAGATATAAAAACATGTAAATGTTACTAGAATTCAAGCTTCTGTGATCTATAACTTGTTAATATAAAAAGATATCACATTGCAAATATTTGGTCGATGTGTTTTGAACCAGCAAGTGTGGTTCATCTTCAGGATAAGATGAAGAGACATATCTCAAAGGAAGGCTAAATAAGAAGACATGCCATCTTAACAACTAGAAGAAAACAACTATGTTTGACTAGCGAGGGAAAACTATATTGTTTATTTATTTATTTACATATATTATTATTACAATTTAACTCAACAACTATATTTGACTAGGAGGAGGAAATATTTAGATTGTTAAAAAAATTAATAATTAATAAATATTATTTATTTAATTTAAATATAATATATATAATATTATAACTAAACAGATATATTTGATATTTAAAAAAATAAAAAAATGATTATTATTTATTTAATTATAAATAACTTATTTATTTACATATTATAATAGTTTATTACTTTATACGACTTGTAAAAAAAACAAGGATTAATAAATAAATAAAAAAATAAAAAAATTAGATAAATAAAAATAGAAATAAATAAAAAAATTATTAAATGAATAAATATTAACATGAATAGATAATAATACCAAATGAAAAGAGAGGGGTTCTTCCTCTTAAAAATAAAATAAAATAAATAATAGTACTAAATAAATAAATACATATATCAAAGAGATTTAGAATAGTCGGTGAAGGAGTGTGTTTTTAAGGCGCTCCGTAAGCAAAGGTCATCGATTCTAGTCTCGCCGATACCAAAAATCCAGCATGGTTTCCGCTTGTGCGGCTCAAGCTGGGTGCGATCCTCGGGTGACTTTGACGGCTTAGATGCCCCTGAGTCGTGGCCTCTTAGCCACATGGTAAGCGTGATTTTCAGGATTCACCCACTTATCAACCAAAAAAGTAAAAAATAAATACAGAGAATGAATAACTAAATAATATTACTAATAAAAATTAATAAAATAAATAAAAAAGAGAGGGTAATCCTCTTTAATGAACAATAAATAAAAGGAAGAATACAGAGGGAATAGAACATAACACAACTATGAAACGAGATGAAAAGCACAGACAAACATGGAGAAAAACTAAGAAGAGAGGGTGGGAATCCAACAACTACTAATTTTCCAGCCGTCATCCCTATTAATATTTTTAGAAGACTTCTCAATTTCAATGGATTTCCTAAACTCGCAGTGATGAAAATGAGAAATCTTTGTGATGACCTTAGCCTCCTCGATGCATATATGATGGTTGGTCATCATCGCATGTTCCGTTACAGCTGAATATTTGGTCCTCCCATGTTTGATATCATTAGCGTGTTCCTTAATCCTTTGGTTAATAGATCAACCCGTTTCGCTAATGTATGAGGTCCTACACGAGCATGGGATGATATAAACACCTTTCAAATCCATAGGGTTCACCTGGTCTTTAACAGACTTTAGGGAGCTTCTAATGGTGTTGAGGGGCCTAAAGGTTGAGGGAACATTATGCTTCTTCAGGATTCTCACAATCTTGTATGTCATCCATTAGATGAAGGGGAGATGAAATCCTTAACAACGATCAATTGTATCAGTCTTAACCTTAGGACCATTACTAGGTTTGAGGAAATCTTTAACACCTTGTTGCCCACTATAACCATAATGGATGAAGACATTAAGGAGATGGGACTTTTCTTTTGAAAGGTGGTCTTCATCTGAAATCCTTAGAGCCTGAGTGGATAACATGATGAGAACACCTATCTTCTGGGCAAAAACATGATGGGAACTCGCATGAAGATACTGCTCAGTATAAGTCCTTTTTCAATACATGTGATGGGAGAAAGATCCATCAACTTTCCTTGAAATGAGGACATAAAGAAAAGGAAGGAAACCCTCAACTTCTCACTCCATGGTGAACTTTATGGAGTTAGGTTAATTATTAAGATGATCGAAGAAGCGATCTAGCTTATCAGGTCCGTGTTTCCAAATGGAGCAGGTGTCATCAACAAATATTTTCCAGATTTTAGGTTTAAACGTAGTTGAGGATAAGGCTTTGGATTCAAAGTGTTCCATAAACAGGTTTGCAACAATAGGGGACAGGGGGAACCCATTACCACCCCACAGGTTTGTTCAAAGAACTCACCTTCAAAATAGAAAAAAGTAGAAGTGAGGCAAATCTCAACCAATCTAGCAGTGTCGAGATCAGTAAGACGAAATATGACATCAAGGGATTCCTTGATGGGGATGTTAGTGTACAGGGAAACAACACCAAAAATGACAAGACTGGCACCCAGATCAAATTTCATATTCTTTAATTCACTAACAAATGAAGCCGAGTCTTCAACAAAGGACTCCGTCTGACCCACCAGGGGCTTAAGCTTCGTGGCCAAATATTTAGCTAACAGATAAGTACGCCCACCTATGGTGTTTACAATGGGTCTAAGGGGGACCCCTTCTTTGTGAATTTTAGGGAGCCCATAGATCCTGGAAGTGATAGGGTTACTCTCAATAAGCTTATGGCTAAAGGAGCCAACAACGCTACTGGATTTTATAGCAAGAGCAACCGTCCTAGAAATATTTTTCAAGGGATTCTTGTCAAGCTTTTTGTAGCTTCCATTGTTGATCAGGTGATCCAACATCTTCGTACGATAATCTCCCTTATCAAGGATGACAACAGTCCCACCTTTGTCTTCTTTTAAAACGACGATGTTAGGGTTCCTATTCAAGGATTTTAGGGCTTCGAACTCATCCTTGCTGATGTTATGCTTAGGAGGATTTGCTTTCCTAAGGATAACAACACAGTCTTGCCGAACAATATATTTAATATTATCCAGTAAGCCCTTTATCCCATATTCTACATCACACATAATATCGGCCACCAGAATTTTCTTGGGAGCAAGGGCAAAATTTAATCCTTTCTCCAAAAGTCTAAAGACTTGAGGAGGAAAATAAAAACTCATTATATTAACTACTTTATTATTAGGATGATCAATAATATTATTATTACTGGGACAAACATTATTATTATTATTATCATTACTATTATTACTATCGTCATTAATATACCTAAGTCCTTTCTTATTATTGTTATTGTAGCTAGATTTAATAAATTCTTTATTATTATTTTTAAAACTTTATCTAATATTATTATTATCACTATCTATATTATCTTCTTTACTATTATTTATAGAGATATAAGTGTTATTATTATTAATATTAATTTCTTTACTATTATTATTAAAATGAGATCTAATTTCTTTATTATCATTATTTATGTTTTCTTCATTATTATTATTACAATTGATTCCAGTATTGAAACAAATATTAGGGTCATTAATTAGGTTGGGAGAGGAAAGGGTTAGATGACACGAGGAAGAGGGATCCAAGGGAGCCAAAGGACAAGTAAGGTAGGACATACAACCGTGTTAATGGGAGGAAACTAGCGGGGATGAACATGGCTGAAGGTCAATAGCATTGCCCACAGAATCATTCATGTGATTGGGCTGAGATGAAGGGTGAGAGAGGGCAGCGAAGGGGTTCATGGAAACTGGATGAGATGAAGGGTGAGAATGCGGGCTGGAGAGGGGCAGAAAAGGTGAGCACAACGACGGTTTGGCAAAGCTACCGAGGGCTGAGGGAGGAAAATTGATTAGAGAAGATTCGGTGAAGGAGAGATCAGGATGGGAAATGATGTTTTGCGAAATATTATCCAGATAGAACTCCAAGCTGAAAGATGAATCAACATCCATCGACTCTGGGTTATCAAGGGAGACGGAGGGGAGTGAAGAAGAATGGGGATGCTTGAGCAAGGAACAACAATCAACAACGGAACTAACTACCGGGCTGGGAGGAGGACCTTCGTTAGATCTGGAGGCTGCTACCGATTTCTCATCAAGGATATTGTCTTCCACCCAAGATCTGAGGGCAGACAATTGGCTGCGTTCAATTTTGTTATTCGAGGAGAAGCCGTAAGAAATCGAGGAATCTTCGAAGGATGAGGATCTATTGGAGAGTTTGGAGAATTTTCTGCGCTGATTATCTGTCTAGATCTCCTCAATCCGATGAGATTTTAATGCTGAGCAAGCTTCAATTTTGTTCCATAGCTCTATGGACAACAAACTAGACAACTCCAAATGTAACAAGAGCAACTTCCTAGAAAGAAAATCGAGCTTTTTCCTAACTCTGGAAATCTTAAAACGAACTAAGGCGAGACCGGTATTCAGAAAAATAGGATGAGTACCTGATTTGTTAAGGCGATGCTTAATCTGAGCAAAGAGAGGAAGGACCGAAGAATCTTTGCATCTCTTAAGGAAAGCAAGATCTGTCTTCATCTTAGAAACCTGCAAGCATGCTCGTTCAAAATTATGAACCTTGATAGTAACGACCCTCCCATGCAGGGTATTGATATTCGAATTCAAGCTTCTGCGATCCATAACTTGTTAATATAAGAAGATTTTTGGAAAAAATCACATTGCAAATATTTGTTCGACGTGTTTTGAACCAGTCAGTGTGGTTCATCTTCAGGATAAGATGAAGAGGCAGATTTGAGAGGAAGGCTAGAAAACAACTATATTTGACTAATGAGGGAAAATTATATTGTTTATTTATTTATTTATTTACATATATTATATTATTATTATAATTTAACTCAACAACTATATTTGACTAGGGAGGGAAATATTTAGATTGCTTAAAAAATTAAATATTAATAATTATGTATTTATTTAATTAATAATATTAATATTTATTTAAATATATGTTTATTATTATTATTATTATAATACAACTAAATGACTATATTTGATATTAAAAAGAAATAGGATTATTTATTTATTTAATTATAAATAACTTATTTATTCACTTATAATTAATATTATATGTTTACCCAATTGCAAAAATAACAAGGATTAAGTAAATAAATAAAAATAAATCAAATAAATAAAAAATTAAATAACTTATTTCACTTTATTATTAATATTATATGTTTATCCCGAATTGCAAAAAAATAACAAGGATTAAAGTAAATAAATAAAATAAATCAAATAAATAAAAATAAAAAATAAAAAAGAAAAATAAAAAAATAAATAGATAAGATATATATATATATATATATATATATATATATATATATATATATGAATAAATAATAATAACAATGAAAAAAGAGGGGTTCTTCTCTTAAAAAAATAAAAATAAAAATATAATAGTACTAAATAAATAAATACTAATAATGAATAAATAAATAACATTACTAATAAAAATTTATAAAATAAATAAAAAAGAGAGGTAATCCTCTCTAATGAATAATAAATAAAAGGAAGAATAAAGAGGGAATAGAACATAAAACAACTAAGAAACGAGATGATAAGCACAAACAAAGATGGAGAAAAACTAAGAAGAAAGGGTGTGAATCCAATAGCTACTAAATTTCCCTTTGTCATCCCTATTAATATTTTTAGAAAACTTCTCAATTTCAATGGCTTCCCTAAACTTGTGGTGATGAAAATGAGAAATCTTTGTGACAACCTTAGCCTCCTCAATGCATGTATGATGCTTGGTCTTCATCACATGTTCCGTTAGAGCTAAAGAATTGGTCCTCCCATGTTTGATATTAGCAGCGTGTCCCTTAATCCTTTGGTTAATAGACCGACCCGTTTTGCCAATGTATGAGGTCCCACACGAGCATGGGATGATATAAACACCTTTCAAATCCATAGGGTTCACCTAGTCTTTAACAGACTTTAGGGAGATTCTACTGGTGTTGAGGGGTCTAAAGGTTGAGGGAAAATTATGTTTCTTCAGGATTCTTGCAATCTTTCTGTTGTGCCTTGGATGAAGGGGAGGTGAACTCCTGAACAACGATCAATTTTATCAGTCTTAACCTTAGGACCCTTACTAGCTTTGAGGAAAGATTTAACACCTTGCTGCCTACTATAACCATTCTGGATGAAGGCATTAAGGAGATGGGACTTTTCTTTAGAAAGGTGGTTTACATCTAAAATCTTTAGAGCCCGAGCGGCTAACGTGCCGAGAACACCTATCTTTTGAGCAGGAAAATGATGGAAACTCGCATGAAGATACTGCTCAGTATGAGTCTTTTTTCAATACACCTGATGGGAGAAAGATCCATCAACTTTCCTTGAAATGAGGACATCAAGGAAATGAAGGCAACCCTCAACTTCTCGCTCCATGGTGAAATTTATGGAGTTAGACTGATTATTCAAATGCTCGAAGAAGTGATCTAGCTTATGAGGTCCGTGTTGCCAAATGGAGTAGGTGTCATCAATAAGTATTTTCCAAAGTTTAGGTTAAAACACAGCTGATGATAAGGCTTTGGCTTCAAAGTATTCAATGAACATGTTTGCAACAATAGGGGACAAGGGGGAACCCATTGCCACCCCACAAGTTTGTTCAAAGAACTCACCTTCAAAACATAAAAAAGTAGAAGTGAGGCAAATTGCAACTAATCTAGCAATGTCGGGATCAGTAAGCCAAAAGATGACATTAAGGGCTTCCTTGATGGGGATGTTAGTGTACAAGGAAACAACATCAAAACTGACAAGACTGTCACCCGGATCAAATTTCATATCTTGTAATTCGCTAACAAATGAAGCCGAGTCTTTGACAAAGGACTCCATTCGACCCACTAGGGGCTTAAGCTTCGTGGCCAAATATTTAGCTAACAGGTAGGTAGGCCCAACTATGGTGTTTACAATGGGTCTAAGGGTGACCCCTTATTTGTGAATTTTAGGGAGCCCATACATCTTAGGAGTGATAGGGTTACTCTCAATAAGCTTATGGCTAAAGGAGCCAACAATGCTACTGGATTTTATAGCAAGAGCAATCGTCCTAGAAATATTTTTCAAGGGATTCATGTCAAGCTTTCTGTAGCTTTCGTTGTTGATCAGGTGATCCAACATCTTCTTACGATAATGTCCCTTATCAAGGATGACAACAACCCCACCTTTATCTGTTTTTAAAATGACGATGTCAAGGTTCCTATTTAGGGAATTTAGGGCTTCGAACTCATCCTTGCTGATGTTATGCTTAGGGGGCTTTGCTTTCCTAAGGATAACAACACAATATGCTGAATAGAATCTTTAATATTATTCGGTAAGCCCTTTATCCCATATTCTACATCACACTTAATATCGCCATCGGAATTTTGTTGGGAGCAAGGGAAAAATTTAATCCCTTCTCCAAAAGTCTAAAGAACGAAGGAGGAAAAGAAAAACTCGATAGATTAACTACTTTATTATTATGATGATTAATAATATTATTATTACTGAGATGAACATTATTATTTTTATTTTTATTATTACAATCGTCATTAATATACCTAATTCCTTTCTTATTATTGTTATTATAGCTAGATTTAATAAATTCTTTATTAATATTTTTAAAACTTGATCTACTATTATTATTATCACTATCTATATTATCTTCTTTACTATTATTTATGGAGATATAGGTGTTATTTTTTTTTTCCAAAGAAAAAATCGAACTTTTTATAAACAAGATAAACAATTACATAGTATATGCTGGAGCATTCAGTTTGCTGTATGATTGAGTATCATAGAGCTTTGCAAAAAAGGACTGCCTTTCCTATCCAAAATTGCAAGCAATAGAAAACCTTGAAACCGTGAGCCTTCTTATACAACTCTTGTTTTCAGAAACAGTCACAAAATACAGACCATGTGTTGATTATCCATAAAGAGATCTGAGCCATGCATCTATTTCCCGGGTCTCCTCGTTGAGGAAAACAACCCAAACAGGAAATAGATATGAAAGAAAACTAGAGAAAAACAGTTTATAAAAAAACAGTTGTAACCAAAACCAGATAAAAACGACTATGAACAGCCTGCAGAGCCACCAAAAGATATAAATAAACACTATGTGTGAGGAGGCTGATCTGACACACAGATCTGTCCATAGTCCTCCTTTGCTATTCTCCAGCTGCCCAAATCTTGTTGCAAACCCTCCTTAGAAAGCCTGCCTGCTGATTCATTTCATTCCCTGTAGATATGGCATAGGGAGAAAACATTAAAAGAAAGCTTTAAGTTCTAAATATTTTCTAATAAAGGTATCAACATATAATTTTGACATCTACTATGACCATTAACCCATTTTACAACATTTAATGAGTCCCCAAAAATCTGAGCTGTGAAGATATTCCTGTGCATAAGCCAGCATAGAAGCAACTTTAGGGCAGTCAATTCTGCGAAGTTATTTATGTTTTCTTTATTATTATTACAACCGATTCTGGTACTGAAACAAATATTAGGGTCGTTAATTAGGTTGGGAGAGGAAAAGGTTAGATGACTCGAGGAAGAGGGATCCGAGGGAGCCAAAGGATAGGTAAGGTAGGACATACGACCGCGGTAATGGGAGGAAACATGCAGGGATAAACAAGGTTGAAGGTTGATAGCATTGCCCGCAAAATAATTCATGTGATTGGGCTGAGATGAAGGGTGAGAGGGGGCGGAAAAGGGGTTCATGGAAACCGACTGAGATGAAGGGTGAGAATATAGGCTGGAGAGGGGCAGAAAAGATGAGTACAATGACGGTTTAGCAAAGCTACCGAGGGTTGACTGAGGAAAATCGATTAGAGTGGATTTGGTGGAGGAGAGATTTGGATGGGAAACGATGTTTTGTGAAATATTAACTGAATAAAACTCCAAGCTGAAAGCTGAATCAACATCCACCAACTTTGGGTTATCAGGGGAATCGTAGGGGAGCGAAGAAGAATGGGGATGCTCGAGCAGGGAACAACAATCAACAACAGAACTAACTACCGGGCTGGAAGGAGGACCTTCATTAGATCTGGAGGCTGATATTGCTTTCTCATCAATGATATTGTCTTCCACCCAGGATCTGAGAGCGGACAATTGGTTGCATTCAATTATGCTATTCGAGGAGAAGCCATACAAAATCGAGGAACCTTCGAAGGACGAGGATATATTAGAGAGTTTGGAGAATTTTCTATGTTGATTATCTCTCCAGATATCCTCCATCCGACGATATTTTAACATTGAGTAGGCTTTAATTTTGTTCCATAGCTTTGTGGACAACAAGTTAGACAACTCCAAATGTAACGAGAGCAGCTTCCTAGAAAGGAAATCAAGTTTTTTTCTAACTCTGGAAATCTTAGAATGAACTAAGGCGAGACCATCATTCAGAAAAATAGGATGAGTACCTGATTTGTTAAGGCGATGCTTAATCTGAGCAAAGAGAGGAACGACCTAAGAATCTTTACATCTCTTAAAGAAAGCAAGATCTGTCTTCATCTTAGAAACCTGCAAGCTTGCTCGTGCAAAATTATGAACCTTGATAGTAACAACCCTCCCGTGCAGGGTAGTGATATTCGAATTCAAACTTCTGTGATCCACAACTTGTTAATATAAGAAGATTTTTCTGAAAAATCACATTGCAAATATTTGGTCTACGCATTTCAAACCAGCTAGTGTGGTTCATCTTCAGGACAAGATGAAGAGACAGATCTGAGAGGGAGGCTAAATAAGAAGATAGGCCATCTTAACGGCTAGAAGAAAATGACTATATTTGACTAGGGAGGGAAACTTATATTGTTTATTTATTCACATATATTATTAATATAATTTAACTAAACAACTATATTTGACTAGGGGAGCGAAATATTTAGATTGTTTAAAAAAATAATAATTAATAATTATGTATTTATTTAATTTACTTATTATTATTATTTATTTAAATATTTGTTTTTTTATTATAAATATAACTAAACAACTATATTCGATATTTTGAAAAATAATTTTTTTTTTTAATATATATATATATATATATATATATAATGATTATTATTATTAATTATAAATAACTTATTTATTCACTTATTATTTACATATTATTAATATTTATATGTTTATCCGACTTAAAAAAATACAATGATTAAATAAATAAATAAAAAATAAATCAAATAAATAAAATAAAAATAAATTATTTTAAAAATGAATAAATAATAATACCAAATGAAAGAGAGGGGGTTCTTCTCTTAAAATGATAAAAATAAAATAATAATAGCACTAAAATAAATAAACACTGATAATGAATAAATAAATAATATTACTAATAAAAATTAATAAAATAAATAAAAAAGAGAGGGCAATCCTCTCTAATGAACAATAAATAAAAGGAAGAATAAAGAGGGAATAGAACATAAAACAACTAACAAATGAGATGAAAAGCATAGACAAAGAGGGAGAAAAACTAAGAAGAGAGGGCTGGAATCTAACAGCTACTAATTTTCCAACCGTCATCCCTATTAATATTATTAGAAGACTTCTCAATTTCAATGGCTTCCCTAAAATTGCAGTGATGAAAATGAGAAATCTTTGTAATGACCTTAGCCTCCTCAATGGATATATGATGCTTGGTCTTCATTGCATGTTTTGCCAGAGTAGAAGATTTTGTCCTCCCATGTTTGATATCAGCAACGTGTTCCTTAATCCTTTGGTTAATAGATCGACCCATTTCGCCAATGTATGAGGTCCCACGCGAGCATGGGATGATATAAACACCTTTCAAATCCATAGGTTTCACTTGGTATTTAATAGAGTTTAGGAAGCTTCTAATGGTGTTGAGGGGTCTAAAGGTTGAGGGAACATTATTCTTCTTCACGATTCTTGCAATCTTGTATATCGTCCCTTGGATGAAGGGGAGGTGAACTCCTGAACAATGATCAATTGTATCAGTCTTAACCTTAGGACCCTTACTAGCTTTGAGGAAATCTTTAACACCTTGTTGCCTACTATAACCATTCTAGATGAAGACATTAAGGAGATGGGACTTTTCTTTAGAAAGGTGGTCTTCATCTGAAATTCTTAGAGCCCGAGTGGCTAACATGCTAAGAACATAGAAATAATGATAATAAAGAAATTAGATATCATTTTAATAATAATAGTAAAGAAATTAATAATAATAATAATAACACTTATAGCTCTATAAAGAATAGTAAAGAAGATAATATAGATAGTGATAATAATAATAGTAGATCAAGTTTTAAAAATAATAAAAAATAATTTATTAAATCTAGCTATAATAACAAGAATAAGAAAGGACTTAGGTATATTAATGATGATTGTAATAATAGAAATAATAATAATAATAATAATAACAAGGTTTGTCCGAGTAATAATAATATTATTAATCATCCTTATAATAAAGTAGTTAATCTATTGAGTTTTTCTTTTCCTCCTCCGGTCTTTAGACTTTTGGAGAAGGGATTAAATTTTGCCCTTGCCCCCAAGAAAATTCCGGTGGCCGATATTTTGTGTGATGTAAAATATGGGATAAAGGGCTTACTGGATAATATTAAAGATACTATTCAGCAAGACTGTGTTGTTATCCTTAGGAAATCAAAGCCCCCTAAGCATAACATCAACAAGGATGAGTTCGAAGCCCTAAAATCCTTGAATAGGAACCTTGACATCGTCGTTTCAAAAGCAGACAAAGGTGTGGTTGTTGTCATCCTTGATAATGGATATTATCGTAAGAAGATGTTGGATCACCTGATCAACAGAGGAAGCTACAAAAAGCTTGACAAGAATCCCTTGAAAAAGATTTCTAGGACGGTTGCTCTTGCTATAAAATCGAGTAGCATTGTTGGCTCCTTTAGTCATAAGATTATTGAGAGTAAGCCTATCACTCTCAGAATCTATGGGCTCCCTAAAATTCATAAAGAAGGGGTCCCCCTTAGACCCATTGTAAACACCATAGGTGGGCCTACCTACCTGTTAGCTAAATATTTGGCACAAAGCTTAAGCCCATGGTGGGTCAGACAAAGTCCTTTGTTAAAGACTCGACTTCATTTTTTAACAAATTACAGGATATGAAATTTTATCCAGGTGACAGTATTGTCAGTTTTGATGTTTTTTCTCTGTACACTAACATCCCCATCAAGGAAGTGCTGATGTCATCTTTCGGCTTACTGATCCCGACACTGTTAGATTAGTTGAGATATGCCTCACTTCTACTTTTTTCTATTTTGGAGGTGAGTTCTATGAACAAACCTGTGGGGTGGCAATGGGTTCCCCCATGTCCCCTATTGTTTCAAACCTATTCATGGAAGACTTTGAAGCCAAAGCCTTATCGTCAGCTGCGTTTAAACCTAAACTTTGGAAAATATTTGTTGATGACACCTGCTCCATTTGGCAACACGGACTTGATAAACTAGATTGCTTCTTCGAGCATATTTTTTTTTTTTTAACTGTAACGGTTATGAATTTTATTTATTTTGAAAAAGATAGGAGGGGCCTTTGCCGAGGCAACCCTAATTACACAGTATACATCCAACAAATTCAGCTTTTAAATTGCATCATTTTCAAGGAATTTGATAGGAATTATCAACGTTTATAATTAGCTGCCCTTTCGTGAGAGCATCCTTTGTTCGCCATCTGGTCCGCTTCACTATTCAGGTTTCTAAGGATATGAGAGAACTTGCAGGAGGTGAAGTCTTGAAGAACTCTTTTCAATCTGCCCAGAATTTTGTTGAGACTAGCGTTGCTGAAAAGATCCTCAAAGTTTAATTTTTTTATTAGAATCTCAGAATCTTTGAAAACTTGGAGGTATTTGACACCCTTTTCTCTTGCTATGAGGCAATCTTTGAGAAGACCAAATATCTCTACTTGGTTGTTGGTTTTCTGGCCTAAACCCTAGTAGTAGCAGTCTCTTGAACTCCCATCCGAAGCATAAATGACCCCTCGAGCGCCAGCAATCCCGGGGTTTCCTTTGGAGGCCCCATCGAAGAAGATTGTTGTTAGATTTTTGGACCTCCACCAGTTTGTGAAAGATTCCTCAGAGTCTCGTTTTCGCCATTCCGGATTTGTTGTTTGAGGAGTAAGAATAAACTTTTGGGGAGAAGGCTCAAGGGGGCGGAGCCATCTCTTTTCTTCGGGGAGGAGAAATGAGTCTTCTTTAAAAAACTGTTGTTGGGTTGCTTCCAAGAGAAGGGCTTTAGCTTTAACTACAACCTGTAGAGGGGAATCTCTACCTCTGTGAAAGATCTGATCATTACGGGCCAACCAGAGCTGCCAGCAAACAAATTTGGGAATAACTGTCCAAACTTTGCGCTAGAAAGATTTGATGGGGATGCTATGAGGATAGTAATTGCTCCAGGAGGCGAACAGATCAACAACAGAACTCTGAGGGAAAGCGGAGATTTGAAGATCCATCAGAGTAAGACCCCACACATCCTTAGCAAAATTGCAGTCCAAGAATAAATGTTGGGCTGTTTCAAGGTTGCTTCTGCATAGCTCGCATCTATGAGGCCCTGCAATGTTCCTTTTCTCTAAATTGTCTCCTGTTAGAAGTTTGTTATGAACCAGAGTCCAGAAAAAGAAATTCACTTTTGGAAGTGCTAGATTGTCCCAGACTAGTTTCCAGAAGGCTGGAGTGTGATTACTGTTCTTTGAATCCTGAAGAACTTTGTAGCCTGCTGCTGTGGAGTATATGCCTGACTGCCCCCAAGCCCATCTGTCTTTCATGTATCGATTTTCTGGAGTAGATTCTTCCAACAGTTCGATCAACAGATTTTTTTGGGGCGTTAACCAGTCAGGGACACCATGGAAGTTCCATCCGGCCCATTCTCCCTAGTGATCCCAAACAGAGAGGTCGTATAAGTTGTTGATACCTACACGAGTCAACCAATCTCTGATGTCTGATATTTCCTCGTTCTCCTCCAAAGGATCGCGCCCCATGATTCAGTCATGCCACAAATTGGTTCGCTTGCCATTTCCCGACATTCTGTACAGAGATTTTTTTAAGAAGGTGCTGCTTTTACAACAAAGACGCCAGACCTGCATGCTGTTGAGAGACAGGTCAAAATGCAGATTTCTGAATGACGGGTTGTGAGCGTATTTGGATAGCAGAGTATTGCTGATTGGATGGTTGGGCTCATGCGCCAATTTCCACAGGAGTTTTCCTCCCAACGCGAGGTTAACAAGGAAGGGATCACGGATTTGGAGACCACCATCTGCGATCAGCCTTTTTACCATTTCCCAATTAACTAAGTGCATTTTTCTTTCGTTACCTTTCCCTCCCTGCCATAAAAAATCTCTTAAAAGTTTAGATATCTGATCCATAACATTTATGGGGGCTAATAAGAATGCAACTTGATAAATTAGGAGCGTGGACAACAGCGACTTGATTAAAATAACTTTTCCTCCTTTGGTTAGCCAGAATCCACCCCAGGCTGCTATTTTAGTTCTGATTTTGCATATGATGATGTCCGTCTAGAGTGACCTCCTGTTAGTTCCATTTGTGATGGGGAGTCCAAGGTATTTGATCTAATCCCAATGAACGTGTCCTCTGAACCCAAGGAGGTTCGAGATGCTTATGAGCTCTTGTTGATCAATGTTCCAGCTGTAGATTTCACTCTTTCTCTCGTTGACCAGAGCCCCTGAAACTCTACAGTATCTTTTTAGGACAGAATCGAAAGCTCTGGCAATTTTGGTAGACACACCTCCTAGGAGTAGTGAGTCATTTGCAAAAAGCGCATGGTTCAGAGGGTCGGCACCTGTGGAGGGTTTAAGACCAGGAAGAGAGTCAACGATTCTTTCAGCTGTGAGTTTTCTACTGAGGGAGTCAACCATTAAGATATACAGGAAGGGAGAGAGAGGGCATCCCTTCCTGATGCCTCTCCGAGCTTGAAAAAAGTTTGAAGGGCGGCCATTGACAAGGGGGGCAATCCACGGATTGTCGATACAGGCATTTATAAGTTGGACAAAGTGGGGAGAGAAGCCAAAGGAGAGGAGAAATTTAATGAGGAAAGAGCGGTTTACTCTGTCAAACGCATTCGCCATATCTAATTTGATCAACATACCTTTCTCTTTTCTCTGTTTGCTGGAGTGGATTATCTCCTGAACTTGAATGACATTATCAAGGATATGCCTACCTTCCACAAAACCACCTTGGGAGCTGGAGATCAGGCTTTTGAGCAGAGGCTTGATCCTATTTGCTAATAGTTTGGCCAAGATTTTGTAAGATGCATTACAAAGCGATATAGGTATGAATCTAGAAAATGTTTCAGGATTGGATTCTTTGGGGATTAAGGCTAAGTAAGTGGAATTGGTTCCTCCTCCGATCTTGTATTTTTTCATGAACCCCTTTATCATTTTTTGGAGATCAGTTTTAATAATATTCCAACAATCTTTGTAGAAATGAATTGTAAATCCGTTTGGACCTGGTGCCTTGTCTGATTCCATGGACCAGATAACTTTGGTGATTTCCTCCTCTATTACCTCGCTGGAGAGAGCAGCATTATCTTTAGGCTTGATGAGATGAGGGATCTTAGAGAGGAAGTCTATTGTTTCCTCCTCGTAGACCTGGGGTCCCTCACTGTATAAATTCCTGAAATGGCTATCAGCAGCAGCTTTGACTTGAGTGAAGCCTTTGCTGACATGGCCCTCTGCTGTTTTTATATATGAGATATGATTCCTGGACAACCTTGCTCTGAATTGTCTGTGAAAGAAGGAGGTGTTCCAATCCCCTGCTTTTAGCCACAAACTTCTGGACTTGATTCTCCAATATTCTTCTTCTTTTTGGAAGGATGATCGGTAGGTTGAGAATTGGGCCTTTATTTCTTGTTCCAACAAGTCTGCTGTGATCTCATTGTTTTCCATGTCGGCTTGCAGGGTCTCCAAAGTACACATTGCTTCTTTTCTTGTGTTGGTTGGAGTAGGGATTGGTTTCCTTATCCAATCCTTCAGAGCATGTTTTGTGGCCTTAATGTTTTGCTCCCAAACGAAACTTGAGGACCCTGAGAAGGTTTTGGCCCAAGCTTCTTTCGCAATATTAGTGAAGCCTTCTCTCTCAATCCATAAGGGGCTCAAACGGAATGGAAGAGGGCCAAGATATTCTTCATCTTCTAGGAGAAGCTGAATCGACTTGTGGTTAGAGGTCAGCTTGGGAAGAATTTTGGTCTTGATTATCTTTTTTTTCATCATAAGGGAGCTTTGGACCAAAAATCGATCCAGGCGGGCAACAATGTGATCCAACCCAGTTCTATTATTGGACCAAGTGAAAAGACCACGGTTAGGATTAAAATCTAAAAGGTCCCATTGCTGTGAGAGCTCTTCCACAAAGGCCAGCATAGGGTCTCTGCTGCTGGAGCCACCCCTCTTCTCTTTTGTTTTCAAGACTATATTGAGATCACCTGCTATGATTATGTTACTTGGATTATGTTGTTCTAAATAAGCTGAAAGAGAGTTCCAGCATTCTTGTTTTTCAGAGTATATGACAGGGAAATAAAGATTAAACATAGAGATGGTCAACTTACTTGCGCAATGTATCAGCTCCGTGAAGATCCAATGCTAGGTTTCATGGGATTTTTTTAGCTTAAATAAATCTTCTGTCCAAAGAGTTGCCAGCCCTCCGGAAGATCCCCTTGAGCTTACTACTTTGCCTGCACTTTTCTTTCATTTTGTCTTGCTGATATCTAGAAGAGCTCGCCCTTCTATCTTCGTCTCTTGGAGCATGAGAATGTCTGAGGGTTCTATTTTCAGGATATCCATAACTTCTTCAGCTTTAGAGGCGTTCCCTAGTCCTCTGCAGTTCCAAGAGGTGAGCTTCATTATTTACTTGTGGGGGGGGATAGGGCCTCCCTTAGAAGGCCTTGGTCTAGTATTTCTTCCAATGGACATTTCTATGGTGGATTGGCTTCCTTAAACTTTGAGTCGTTCAACCTCCTCTTCCCTTAGTTCTTTGCGAGATTTCCTGCCTGCTTTTTGGAAGGATGCTCAAATTCGTCGTCTGATGAACCTGAGCTTTCTGCTAGATTTTTCCTTGTTACTTCAACATATGAGGGGTTGGGGGGGCTACCTTGTGAGGCATCGACCTGTATTTCTTCTTCTCCATCTTTGTTGGGAGGAGGGGCTTCTATGTGTTCCATATTTTTTTGTGTCAAGCTTGCAGGATTGGTCTGGGATTTTTCTGCATCGTTCAGGGTTGCATTCTTTTCTTGGTTAAGCTTGGAGCTGCTTGGTGCTCCGGATGTGTTACCTTTGTCGTTTCCTTTTTTTTTATGGGCAGTTTTTTGGACTAAAGTCCATTGGTCCTCATTTGTTTTGTTAGTCTACTCCGCGACCTTTTTCTTGCAATGCTTTGCGAAATGACCGTGGCCATGACAATGTCTACATTTGAAAGGGAGTTGTTCGTAATCCAGTTCCTGGACGTGAGTCCACCCAGCGATAGTGAACTTTATTGCTTCAGGCAAACCCTCTTCTAGATCCACTTCTACACAAATTCGGGTACACGAGTACTGGTCTTTTCTTGCAGCTTGGTCTATGTATTTTCCTAGAGCACTCTCGATGATCTGAAGAGTTTTTTGGTTCCAACAGTGAAGAGGCAGATGGGGAAGTCGAACCCAAACCGGTACAGTAGAGGGGACGTCCTGGGAGGGATCAAAATCTGGGGACCATTTGTTTAGATACAGTCCTTGCGGTCCCATAAAATAAGGACCATTTCTGAAGATTAGGCTTCTATCATTCGAGCTTTCGAAAATGAATACGAAGAATCCTTTGCCCACAAAATAGCTTTTGACCCCCTCTTTGATCAAGGGAGACCAGTTTATTTGAGTCCAGTCCTCCACCGACTTGGGGGAGGGCCAGAGGCCCGTGAACTAGCCTATTAGCCCTCTCTCGGGGGCCTTGCAACAATCATAGCTTTGAACGCGGTAACCTCCGGAGTGGGTGAGGGGGGGGGGGGGCAGGGCCCCGCTGGACTCCATGAGGAGGAAGACTCTCGAGAGCTCGAAAGCACAATGGTCGCACTCAGCATGCAGATCTTGGGCAGGCACAGAGTGCGGTGCCACCCAGAGCGCCGCGACACCCTTCCTAAGCGCCACGTAGGAGACAGGAGTAGGAAAGTAGAGCGCTCCAGAGCAGCTACCAGAGGGCCAAGGCTAGCCTGTAGCTGCGATCGCAGAGGACCAACAGCAGTGGCAGCGGCTAGGTTGAGCTCGAGCGACGGCGAGAAATCTCAATCGCTTCTTCGAGCATCTTAATAATCAGTATAACTCCATTAATTTCACCATGGAGCAAGAAATTGAGGGTTCGCTTCCTTTCCTTGATGTCCTCATTTCAAGGAGAGCTGATGGATCTTTCTCCCAATAGGTGTATCAAAATAAGACTCATGTTGAGCGATATCTTCATGTGAGTTCCCATCATTTTCCTACCATAAAGATAGGTGTTCTTAGCATGTTAGCCACTCGGGCTCTAAGGATTTCAGATGAAGACCACCTTTCTAAAGAAAAGTCCCATCTCCTTAATGTCTTCATCCAGAATGGTTATAATAGACAACAAGGTGTTAAAGATTTCCTCAAATATAGTAAGGGTCATAAGGTTAAGTCTGATACAATTGATCGTTGTTAAAGAGTCACCTCCCCTTCATCCAAGGGATGAAAAACAATATTGCGAGAATCCTGAAGAAGCATAATGTTCCCTCAACCTTTAGACCCCTCAACACCATTAGAATCTCCCTAAAGTCTATTAAAGACCAGGTGAACCCTATGGATTTGAAAGGTGTTTATATCATCCCATGCTCGTGTGGGACCTCATACATTGGAAAAACGGGTCGGTCTATTAACCAAAGGATTAAGGAACACGTTGCTGATATCAAACATGGGAGGAACAAATCTTTAGCTCTGGCGAAACATGCGATGAAGACCAAGCATCATATATGCATTGAGGAGGCTAATGTCGTCGCAAATATTTCTCATTTTCATCACCGCAAGTTTAGCGAAACCATTGAAATTGAGAAGTCTTCTAATAATATTAATAGGGATGACGGCTGGAAAATTAGTCGATGTTGGATTCTCACCCTCTCTTCTTAGTTTTTCTCCATCTTTGTCTATGCTTTTCATCTTGTTTCTTAGTTGTTTTATGTTCTATTCCCTCTTTATTCTTCCTTTTATTTATTGTTCATTAGAGAAGATTACCCTCTCTTATTTATTTATTTTATTAATTTTTAT
>APFE031709698.1:0-36004 GCA_000404065.3 Pinus taeda | reverse complement strand
ATATATATATATTTTAAAAATCACTCCGGGATTCACTCCCAAACCGGGAGCTTCTGAAAATGGTCGCTCCCGCTCCCGCTCCCAAGCAACATTGGTCGAGCCCTCCAATCTGTGTCCAAGCCCATAAGAGACAATGTGGCTAGTCTACATGAAAGGGCAGCTGCTACCACGTTATTCTTACCCTTGACATACTCGATGTCAAAGTCATACGCTTGGATCTTACTGATCCACTTCTGCTGCCTCTCCTGTAGCTACTTTTGCTCCAAAAAGAACCTAAGGCTGTTGTGATCAGTCCTCACCCTAAACCTGTTACCCACTAAATACTGCCAGAACTTGGCCAATGCATGCATGATGGCCAGCATCTCCTTGTTGTATATAGAATACAACCTCTCATGTGGAAGGAGCTTCCGGCTCTCAAAGGCTATAGGGTGACCTCCCTGCATCAACACTGCGCCGATCCCCTCTCCCGACGCATCACACTCCAAAACAAATGGCTGCGTACAATCAGGCAATGCAAGCACTGGGCAGCTGCTCATAACCTCCTTGAGCCTGTCAAAGGCTTGCTGTGCTATATCTGACCAACTAAATGCCCCTTCCTCGTCAGATTTGTCAGGGATGCAACAAGCTGTGAGAAACTCTTGACGAACTTCCGATAGTAAGTACAAATGCCAATGAATCCTCGAAGTTCTCTCACATTCCTCGGCTCTGACCAATCTCTAATGGCCCTGATCTTCTCCTTGTGGACTCTCACTCCGTCCACCCCTATGATGTGTCCCAAGTACAACATCTCCGCAACCCAAACTCACACTTGGAGAGCTTGGCATAGAACTGTTGCTCCTCCAAGATGCACAACACTGTCTCAATGTGCTGGAGATGCTCCTCCCAAGTCTTGCTGTAAATGAGGATATCATTGAAGAACACCAACACAAACTTCCTCAAGTGACTACGGAAGATGTGATTCATGCAGGACTGGAATGTAGTTGGGGCGTTGGTTAGCCCGAGGGGCATCACCAAAAACTCAAAGTGCCCGTAGTGACACCTGAAGGCGGTCTTGGGAATGTCCTGCTCCCTCACGTGAATCTGATGGTACCCAGATCTCAAATCAATCTTTGAGAAGAACCGTGCTCCTCTCAACTCATCCATCAACTCGCCAATCCTGGGTATGGCATACCTATTCTTCAGTGTCTTCTTATTCAAGGCCCTGTAATCAATGCACATCCTCAATGTGTCGTCCTTCTTCTTCACCAACACCATGGAAGAAGCAAAAGGACTCATGCTCGGCCGAATGTGCCCAAGAGCCAGCAACACCTGAATGGCCTGCTCAATCTCATCCCAATAGGCCTTGGGATGCCTATAGGGGGTAGTAATCACTGCTTGTATGCCCTGCTCAAACTCAATGGTGTGCTCAAACCCCTGGTCCGGTGGCTATCCCGGCGGAATCTCTCCAAACACCATGGCACACCAGTCAAGGATGGACTGTACCTCTGGGTGCACCGTCTGCCCTGTAGTCCCTGCCTCTGATGCATGCAGTTCCACTGCCCACTCTACGTCTCCCTTCCGGAAGACTGCCTCGATCCGATGAGTTGAAACAGTCTGAGGCGGATATGTGTGCTGCCCCCGTATCTTCTCATGCCTCCCTGTCTTCTCATCATCCCACTCCATCTCTAGGGCCTTCCAATCTGTCGTGACCTTCCCTAGAGTGATAAGCCACTGAACAACCAGTACTTTGTTGGTGTCCGAAATATTGACCACAAGGAAATGGTCAGTCAGTGTGTAGGTGCCCATCGTCACTGATAACTCTGGAACATAACAAGCACACACCATGGTCTGATCTCTTGGGACCAAAACTGAAAATCCATCGAAGCTCTCTGTCTGTGTACCTCTCCGCTCAACCATCTGTGCATCGATGAAGTTGTGGGTTGCCCCACTGTCAACCAAAACTGATACTCGCTGGCCACGTACTGTCCCCCGTACGTGTAGCGTCAAATACTTGGGAACTCCTCGCAATGCTGCAAGGGCCCCTTCGGTAGGTGCAAAAGCTGCACTACCTGTTGCTGGTGGTAGAGGGGGCAAAGGATCCTGCACGGCATGACTATCTCTTGCCTCCACGTCATCCTCCTCATCCTCTTCCCCGCTGCTCTCGGAGAAGACCTCAATAAAATGTACTTTGCCAGCAGCACATCTATGTCCTGGTGCCCACGGCTCTTGACAGGTAAAGCACAACCGCTTCTTCTTCAGCTCCCTCCTGGCATCATCATCAATCTGTACTTGTCCTGGATTCCCCTTTGGAGGCGGAACCCTCACATCCTTCCCCTTAGGCTAGAAAGCCTATCTCTGGGGGTAAGGTGTCTGGGTCCTCGGTAATGCATCCTGCAAGTCCCGGGTCCTGCTAATAGCATCCTAGAGTGTGGCTGGTCTAATGGATCTGACTAGACCCCGAAGTGGCTCTACTAACCCCTCAACATACATGTAGATCCTCCGTGCCGCGGATAGATCTGGCACCATCACTGAAACCCTCGAGAAGTCTGCAATGTAGGTCTTTGGGCTCCCAGTCTGTTTGAGCCTCGTCAGCGCCACAAAGTGTTGTTCTGAATCCCTCCGGTCAAACCTCTCCATCAATCTCCTAGTGAAATCGGCATATGTCATCACGGTGGAGTGTCCGAGTGTAACCAACCCGTGGAACCACCAGTCCTGGGCCTCACCATCCAAATGTAATGTCGCCACCTTTCTGTCTCCGACATCTAGTTAAGCTGAAAATAGATGTCTAGCTTCTCCACCCAAAACTTTGTCGAATTGTTTGATGAACCATCAAATGTAGGCAAGTGGAATCTACTAGCTGTGTGGTGGGTGTCTCCATCATGATAACGCCAGTATCCTCTGTGATGGTCGCTGGGTCTACTATCCTGCTAGAGCTGAACAAAGTCTCTGAATGAAAGAGCATCCCTGAACTCCTGCCCATAGGCTTGGTACTCTGCAAAATAATCTCGCTCATGTGACCGGGCTCTACCTCCTACTGGGCTTCGGCCCCCGTGTCTGCTCCTAGAACAATGGGCATGGTAGAGCACGTAGGGGCGTGTGAGGCCATCTGCTGAGTAGTATCACGCTGAGTGGCATGCTGCTCTGGAAAATGGTGCAATGTACCCGATCCCTCACCAACCTGGAAAACCCGTGGGTTCTCACACTGTCTAGCCTCCACTGCCGTGAATCTCTGCCCCATCACCTTGATCTGCCTCGACAGATCCTGCACTGATTTGAGGAGCATGTCCGCAAATCTCTTCCCGTCCTCATCTGCCATCGGATCCTCCTGCTCTGCGTCCACCACAAGCTCACCCTGTTCTGCTTCCACCACAGGCTCCTCCTGTTCTGTGTCCACCACTCGAACACAGTCTCCCTCTCCAAAGGCGTTCTCCAACCTACGCTCAATATCTTTGTATTTCCTACCTCTATAACAAATGTAGGGCTTCTCCCTCGATGTCATAGACTGCAACTCCACAGGCTAAGCCAGATCTATGTTCTAATACCACTGTAATATCCTGTTTCAAGGATATTCCCCAAAACCCCAGTAAACTCCAACCAAATACGTACAAGTGATATAGTCACCGGGAAGCTCAAGTGATATAAATAACAGTGATGCAATATACAATAATATAAACACGGAATACAAGCAGATACTCAAGAAATGCAGAGAGAAATGCTAAGCCATTTTATTATACTGAGTAATGGAAAGAGTACAAGAGGTGATCAGAAAGATGGCACCTCAACTTGCACAAGGCAAGTGAAGAAATACACCCAAAATAGTAAAGAAATGGCCTCTCTCTGGACTGCGTCCTAGTTGCTAGAGAACTGTTGTTTTGCTGCTACTACATGGAATCAAGTGAGGATTTGGGGCTGTTCCCCTCCTCATAAAATGCTAAAACTTTGGAATCAGCCTCTGATCAATAAACCCAAAAAAACCCAGAAAGCTTTTCTCAATTAGCTGACCCCCGAAAATCACCCCCTTGGGGATCTGCGCTGTCCCTCCAGGCTTTGCACTGCCACTGAATAGAACCCTCCAAAACTCTGCCTGAAACTCTGCCAAAATCCTCCAATAAGCAAGAACTGATCCCTTGCTCAATCTCCCTGCTCAAATCCTCCACAAAACCCCAATCTGAAAATCCTGCTAAAAGCAACTACGTCCCTCTCTCAAGACTGCACAATCATAAAATGCTCAACTCCTCCTCAACTCCAAAGATCAATCCTCCTGCAAAAGACTGCCGAAAACTACCTTGCCCGAGCAGGCACTCGAAGTCCCTCGGGGCTAAGGGTGAGATCTCCAAACAGAGAAACTCGATGCACTAAACAGTGCTGCAGACAGGCTAAACAACCAGCGTGCTCTAAGTCGAAGTGACTAGCTCAAATACACATAATCGAATGAAAAAATGAGGAGGCTCCTCTCTCCTTTATAGCGTTGGCTTCTTTCAATCCCAAGGCCCACCTCCTCCAATGTAGCCTTTCTGTTGCCACGTGTTCCTCTCCATCTGCGCAGACCCTCCAAGTGTCTACATGGTCCTTTGGCCCCCTTCGCTCCCCCTTTAAGTTACAACGTTGTGCTACTAGGGAGTGACTTTATTCCAAAAGTGAGTTATGACCCCCTTTTCTCACCTTTTTATTTATAAATAACTATAGAAGGCAAAATTGAGCAAAATCGAATATTCCAATTAGCCATGGCTAATTAGGAATATTACAAAAATTAGGGGCCATCCCCTAATTCATATTTATTGGAGCCTTCTCTCTCATCATGGCACTTAGACGACTCAACGTGGCCCTACAACGGCTCTACATCATCATGACATCATTAACTCAGCTTGCATATGGATGGCTTATCATAACTTGTGATAGTTACTTGATCAGCTTATGACCAAGGCTTGTTTTTGCCACATTATTTTATAATTTTGGGGGCTCATTAGACTAATTCGATTTACAGAGAGTTGTATAAATAGAAATGAGTCTTATTTGTGAGAACTCATCATCACTTGGGATTTTCAACTCTTTGAGACAATTCACACTTTTTCTCTTGGAATCTTTGGAGTATCTTGGAATCTGGATGCACTATGATATTTGGAGCTGATTTTTTATCTTGTCTTGGAGCTACTTCTTGAATATGGATGGATATATTGCATGACGATTTTGAAAGTTCTCTTGATGATGAAATCTTTCTTTTCAAATTGTCTAATGTATGTAATTGCTGCAACTAGAGTAAATGATATTGTGCCCTAATTTTGTTGAAGATCATTTTGGAAAGCTATTTGGTTGGCTCTTGTATATGTTATTCATGGTATAGCATGCAATGAATGTTCCTAGTAATGAAATGTTATTTTTCTTCATGAAACCTCATATTCTAATAGTAGGTAATTGTTAAAAGGTGGTAGCTAGGGCATCAGCTTTTAGCCTCCTTAAAGACAAATTTGGTTTATCTAATGCATCTAGGATTCCATAAACCTAAGGAAGAAAGCACTGGCCTAAGTCGTTTCGTGATCAACTTCTCTTTCTTCCTTCTTTTCTCCACCCAAAATTCTGGCCCCTCCTTCCTTTGACAGCTAGCTAGTGCTTCAAGCGAAATCCTTTAGAGGAATTTTTGGATTTCATTCTAACAAGACCCTTCCTTGAGGTCTTGTCTTTAGGATCTCCAATTTTGATTGATTTCTCACAGTGATTCATCCATAGATTCTTGTGCCCTAGGTGTGCCCTAGAAGGTAAACCTACCTTGTATTTCCTTGGATAGGTGGCTTTCTTGAGGGTTGTATGAGCATTGCATTCGGTGCAATAAATCATAAGAAACACTTTCTCCTCCTTTTCCTTGACGTAGTAAGTGCCTTGGAAGTATTTCTTCCCATGTTATTCATAAAACCCTAGGTCTAGTGCAAGTCTTCTTAGGTCTCTCAAGAGGAGCGAAGAGCCTTTTCAAAGTGTCAAGTCATCACATAAGAATTCTAGAGAGGTCCCACCTCATGTTCTAGAGTCTCGACCTTAGGCATACCTATTATCATTACAAACATGCAACCCTAAGTATTGATCTCTTCCTAGGTCTTTCTTGGACAGCCTTTCACTTCCTTGAGGCATTGAACCATTATTGTGTCTCTCCTTGAATGGGCTTAGTGGAATCACTTCACACCTAAACCATTGACCTATTCATTCCTAGTGATTCCCTTCCTACTGGAACTCCCATCAGTGAAAGTTCATAAAGAGCAGGGGACCTTGACTAAGGTGACATGGGTCATTGTCCCATTGTTGTTACTTAGTCTAGTAGTTGTCCTTTAGCTTTCCCTTCCTTAGGGCCCTGCTAGATTGTGTGGTAACAGAGCGGACCTGAACTTTTGGGACTGACTTAGCAATTTAAATTCAAATTTAAATTTAATTTTCCCTGCTTTTAAATTTCTTTCATGGGTCGACATGTGTAGCTGGCAAATACCTCCTGCAGCTACCAAAAAATCAACAATCACTCTTACCTAGGGAGGTATTCACCTTGACTTCCTCATATGTCCACTTTGTTGAAAAATTTCTCAATCCCAAGAAAAGATTGAACGAGCCTACTATGTTAATGTATCCATAAACTTCATGTTATATTCTAGAACCATGTGGAAAGCATCATGCAAATGATCTAGTCACCCACTAGCCAAATACACTTTGGTGATATGGTCAAGCACCCCATAACCGGGGTAAAACAAAAAACTAATCCTAGGTTACCAACTAAACAAGTTGTCAATTGGAAAAAGGTCAATTCTCCTTAACCAATGGTGAAACCTTGGGCCATTTTACCATTCCCCCCATGTCTTCACATGGCACTTGAATGGTAAAAATACTTGCTCGATGCTTTGGGGCACTCACTCTACCCACTAGCCAAGTCACCCTTTGCAATATGGTCAGAACGTTATGACAAGGGGAGCACCCAAGCCCTAATGCTCTTTGGGCCATTCTCCCTAGCCACATTACATGGCACCCGATCAATACTCTTGACCTAGGGAGAATGTCTGCCTTGATGCTACAACATCAACACTCCCTCTGAACAAGGCAGGCATTCTCAACCACTCCAAAATTGTCCCTGAAGTATACCAACTTCATCCGCGATAGAGGCTTTGTGAGAATGCCAGCAACATGCTTGTCTGTAGAAATGTATTGGAGCCTCATTGCTCCCTTCTGTACCATGTCTCGGCTATAATGGTACTTGATCTCGATGTGGTTCGACCTGTCATGGAAAACTAGATTTTTTGAAAGCTTCACAGAAGTGTGATTGTCACAATGTATCACGGTCATCTCCAGCACCTAATCAAACAATCCTACGAGTAGCTTCTGAAGCCACACTGCTTCACAACTCGCCAGACTAGCTACAATATACCCAGCCTCTGCAATGCTGAGTACGACAAATGTTTGCTTCCTGCTCATCCAGGATATCATACCAAAACCCAAACTTAAGCAACATCCTAATGTGCTCTTCCTATCTTCAACACTTCCTACCTAATCAGAATTTGTGTATCCCTGTAATTGTACTCCACCATTTGAGACATATCTCAGTCCATAGCTAAATGTACCACACAGATACCTGAACACATGCTTTGTCACCATACAATGTATATGCCTCAGTTCCACCATGAACTAGCTTAGAGTGTTTAATGCAAAGCAAATATAAGGTCTGATATTAACCAGATACATCAAGGATCTGATCAATCATCGATACATAGAGGGATCCACCAAATCTGAGTCAGAGTCTCTCAACTTCTTCAAATTGGTCACCATGGGGAGTGGCCATGAACTTACTGTCCATCATCCCAAATCCCTGAAGGATCATAATAATATACTTCCCTTGACCAAGGAAGATCTCACCCGCCTTTTGCCACACTTCTAATCCCAAGTAGTAGTCAATCAAACCTATATCCTTCATCTCAAACTCAAAGGTCAACTTCCTCTTACACTGATCAATGAGATTTTTTGCTCCTGTCAGAAAACAATTCATTAACATATAACAACAAGATCACAGGATCACCTTTAACAACCTTGTAGTAAAGATTGGGATCGGCGTCACTCTTGGTGAAACCAAGGTCCAAGACTCATCAAGTATCCATCAATCCAAGAATGCTAAGCCCGAGGTGCCTACTTGAGTCCGTACAAAGCTTTCTTCAATCTACACACATGAGACTCCCTCTCATATACCTCAAATCCCTAAGCTTGTTCTATGTACTCTTCTTCCTCAATCACTCCATTGTGGAAAGAGTTCTTCACATCCATCAAATGCAATTTCCAACCTGTTGGCCGCTGCGTATCAACTACCCATAGCAGTACACCCCCTTTTCTTCACAAAAAGGGATAGCGCTTGATCGAGATGTTCGTGCCATTCGACAGTCATCGTCATTCTCCTGATCATATTAAGTTGTAAACCCAGTCTGCATTTTGAATTGTAAATGATCTTAGCAGAGTTGAGTCATGCATGTAAATTGCCTAGGTGGACCTAATTTTCTAGTGACAATCTCCATTCCGGAAGGTTTTTCGTCTCACCGATCCATGATCGGCAGAGTTTTCCTTCAACCTGACCCCAAAGCCGGAATGAATTTTATCATTAGAGTCTTAGGAGAATCCTAGTGTGTTGATCTGCTAGATTATGTTTGGTCGCAGAACTGGGTGGTTTATGAGGGTCTATGTCAAATGGGTTCTCCCCCTTGAGATATAAAGTTGTAAAAGTCGTGATGTAAAGTGTCTTGAGGGATAGGAAATATTTTAATCCCTCATGGGTCTTAAGTCCTAGGTCTTAGGGAAATTTTCCAAAGGCTATGTTTGATGATCCATATTAAAAAATAATAAAAAAAAAAAGAAAAAAAAATAATAATAATAATAAATAATTAAAAAATATAAAATAATAATATTTTGAGAATTTCAATTTTTTAATGCATTAAAAATTCGACGGATGAGATTAAGAGATGTCTTGATCCTCATCTACGGTCGAGATCATTTTGTCATGGATCACTCAAACTAGCCGTTGGGATTTTTTCCTTTAAATAGGGTGCTAGGGGTCATTTGAGATCATATTGGATCTAAGTCTTGTGCTGAAGAAGCTCTCTTGTAAACTTTTCTGGTGCTAATAAAGAAAGACTTTGGGGTCAAAAGCTTGTTGGTGTTACTCTCTTGAAGTGCTGTGAGCCATTTCATTTTCTGCATATTTTATTTTTCAACCATTAATAACAACTAAATGAAGAGTATTGTTGAGCATAGGTATCTTGTTCACATGCTAGGGTTTGAATGGTATTAGGGTTTCTGAAGTAATGGCAGGTATCTCCATTGTTTTTGAGATCTAGTACTGCTTTTTCTCTCTTTATTGACGGTTGAAGTGAGCTGTGCAGGAAAACCCTCGAGATCAGTGGGTGTTTGGGGAAGTTCTCGGCTGAACCAGCCAACTCCCACAAGCATTTTTTGCAGGGCCCAGCTAGTTTTGATCCTGGGTTAATCTTTTAGTTTGTTTTATTGTTTGCATGAGAGATTTCCTAAGTATTTTTCATTAGTAATCTGAAGTTCTAAAAACATTTTGATGATAACTGACAAATCTGGCTTTGCAGAGCTATAATTTTGAAAAAAAATTAATTGGTTTGCAGGGTTTCATTCATTTTTTGCATATATCTTCCTGGTTTTGTCTACCATTTGCAGGTTGCAGATCTGAGATAAATTCTTGTGGAAAATTACTTCTTCTTGTTGCAGACTCTCTGTTCTGGTTGTTCAAGGGTTCTAAATACTGTTGCCTTCAGATCTGTAATTCATGTGCGAGGGTTTGATCTGCAATAAATTGAAGATAAAAGTTCAGGTTTCCCCATTTGCCCTTCAGCTGATTTATGTGTTTCTCACTTGCTATTTTCAACGGCTCTTCTCCACACTAAACCGGGAGACCCCTTCGTCTTACATTACCAAAAACTTAGCAGCCATCCATTCGATTTTCTTTCTGCCCACGTTTTCTCCCCAACCTGCATCCTCACGTGTCCTTTTCTCTTAAGCTCAGCATGCTAAACTGCAAACGTTAAACCAAAAATCGATTTGTATATATCGTGGGTGTTTTCTCCTGCCGTTGTGTTGCCTCTATCTGCCGCCGAGCCAGGCAGCATTATAAGCGTTGGGTTGCAAGTTGCACCCACGCACCTACAGGAAAAAAGCGATCAGAGAAAACATTTACGATTTTTGTTGCCTCGCTACCGCCGTCAAACTCCGTGGGTTGGCATCTGAGGAACGCAGAAGTCGTTGAAGCTTTACGTGGATGCTGGTAACTACAAACTTGTAAATGATTTCCATTTGCCTTGAACGGAACCTGCAAACAAACAAAAAACGCATTTCACTTCTCAGATCAGCTAGTTGTTGCGCGTGAGTTCCTAACGTGGAAGATCTTGCTTCGGGCCAGGTATGCGGAAGTCGTTTTTGCTGCTTGCGTGGTAAGAAAGTTTTTTTTTCTGAAACGTATGGTAAATTTTCTTTGGTTCTGCGGCTTCATCTGAAGATTTCAGTTTTCAAAAAATCATGCAAGCAATAGATTCGTGCTCACACTAGTTCATGTCTCATTAGCGTAAAGATTTTAGCGTTTAGTTTTATATAGCGTAAGTCTGTTTTAGTTTCAAAATCGTTTTTCATTTGTTTTTTTTGGATCAGTTTAAGTCACGTCATTTCTTTGATTTTATTTTTTTTTAGTTTTAATAGAGTTCATATATGCATGGATACATACATCGCTTTAAATTTTGACATTTGCGTATAGTTTTTAAAGAGTTTAGGTAATACATGTATGCATTAAAGTTTTGGGCTTTAATATTTAGATTTTAAATTTTTTTTAGTTTAGTTTTGTTTAAAAACTTAAAAAAAATTCATAAAAAAGAGCATTTAGGGTTTTAGTTTTAATTTTAGATTTTATATAGTTTTAGTTTAGATTAGATTTTTATTGTCCTTATTTTTTTTGTTTTGTTTTGTTTAAAAATTTAAAATATAATAAAAATCATTAAAAAAAAAAAAAATATATTAAATTAAAAATTTTAAAATTTAAAAAAATTCATAAAAATATTTGTGGAAATTTTTGGCAGATTAGCTCAGGGGCTTATCATGTTTCATTATCTTTTCTGAGGCTAAAAATGTTGATGTGAGATAAATGTTTATCTTTTATGAGATTTCGCATGCTTGAATATAATATCTGGTTAATGCGCAAGTTTACATGGTTGTGTCTTTCGAAGTTTATTTCTTTTTAAATTGCCAGATCATCATTAAGAAACACTCTGATTTTACTGGATATCTTGCATTGTTCGAAGTTATTTGATGATAAATGATTGCTGTGCACAATTTACATTTCTGCAACATCTATTAAGTGATCATTTTAGCATCAAACCCATAAGGCACTGGTCCATCTCCTTTTAGTGCTTTTCTCTTTAAACAAATCCATTTAGTGCTTTTCTCTTTCGTGTCTCCCAAACCAACTGGTTCACAATTGGTTGTCCATCTCCTTTCAGGGTCTACCCCCCTTAGCCGCGGGAGACAAGCTTAAACGAATAGATCGGGGATCAGAGTGACAGCCCCCGGTCTGAGTTGTCGTGACAATCTGTGCGACAACACAACCCATAATAGAAGCAATAGAAATAATAGTTCTAATAGAATGTACCTGGCAACATGAGCAAATATCTCTTCTTAGTCCTCTCCCTCTTTCTAGGAGAACCCTCTTACCACGAATCTTGCTTTGTACTTTTCTATGTTGCCATCTACCACACGCTTGTTTTTGTAGATCCACTTAGAAGTCACCACTAAATTCCCCTCAGGACTCAGCACAATTTCAAACACATCATTATTCATGATGGACCAATATTCCTCCATCATAGCATCCTTCCAAACTTGTTGGCCTGCTACCTCCTCATAGTTGGATGGCTCAGAATCAATGATATGACTCATCATCCTGCATATCCTGAGTAGTTATTAATATGTTTTCTTTCCCTAAAAGTGCCACAAGGAGTTGCATGCCCCTCTGCATCATGCAATGTACTTCAAAGTCATGTTGGCCTCTTCTTGGATTCTGGAACAATGACTCTAAGTGGGTCGGTCCACTTGCTCAATGGGCCCTTTTGGCTCTTCGTAAAGATCTAAGGATGTTCGATAGGTACAAAAGGACCTAAACCCACATCCTTGGGAGAATCTTGCTCCTCATCATCAATATCCGCGTGAGATCCTTTGGATCTACAGTAGATTGCATCCTCATCAAAGGTAACGTCTCGACTAATCTCAACCTGCCATTATCCAAGAACATAGATCCTATAAGCCTTTGACTTCTCACTATATCCAACAAACGTTCCCTTCTTCCCAGAAGGCTCCAGCTTCATCCTCTTCTCCTTGGGTACATGAATGTAGACTGGACAACTAAGAATCCTCAAATGTCTGACCTCTGGTTTCTCACCTATGAAAGCCTCTTCAGGAGTCTTATTCCTCAAAAATTCAGTGAGGACTTCTGTTTTGAACATAAACTATCGTTTGGATGCATCTCCCCATAAGAACTTGGGTAAATCTTTATCATGAACCATTGCCTTAGTAGCCTCCACAATGGACCTGTTCTTCCTTTCGGCAACCCCATTTTGCAGACAGTTGTAAGGAACTATTAACTCCCTCTTAATCCCCGCTTCCTTGCAGAAGGCAATGAGGTCCTTAGAAGTATACTCTCCTTGATTATCTAACCTCATAACCTTGATATTCTTGGCTGCAAGTTCTCTACCTGAACACATCGGCATCGGGATAAAATTGGCAAGGGTCCTTAAAACCAAAAAATTGTAAAAATCGGGAAAATATCGGTAAAAAATCGACAAGCATCGGCAAAATTAAGATACCATAAAAATATTTTAAAAATCGGCAAACATCAGCTAGGCCAAAAAATTGTGGTTTCGAGATAAAATCAGGATGTTATCGAGATGTTCGCAACACTGTTGAACTCTTGAAACCTGCTGAAAACTTCCTCCGTGGACTTCATGAAGTAGAGCCTTGTTTTCTTGGAGAAATCATAAATGAATGTCACATAATACAAGAAACCGCCCAAAGTGTTGAAATGTAACTAGTGTTGGTCTTCATAATTTGTACTTGAGTCATGACTTGATGTAATTATTGATGTACTTGTCAAAAGAAAAGAAAAGAAAAATTATTTGTAAAAAGAAGATTATTTTATTGAAATGGGTTACTTGCCCATCATGTTGTGGTCCTAGGTCAAAGCACGCATTGAGTGCTCTAGGGGTCTTGTTGTCAAGTCAAGACACAAGGTCATGATGGTCAAGCCCTTGGAAGGCCCATGTAACAAAGAAGAAAAGTTATTATTGTAATTCATTGTGTCTAGAAGCCTCCAAGAGATGGGTCGACCAGCCTTCCTCCAAAGAGGCCTAATCCACCCTCAAGGAAGCATATATAAAGAGAAGCTCCCTCTCATTTGATACACATAACATCCATCAAGATAGATCTATGATCCAACGAAGAAGAGAAAGAGAAGTGAATTTTTGTGGATGCCAACGAAGGAGGAAAAGAAGTTGACTTTTGTCTCTGCCTGCACACACATGCGAGTTCCTTGGAGGAACTAGGGTTTCCTCAGTCCAGATTTTGCAAAGTTTTGTTTGGGGTTTGGCTTGCTCATCTCTTGGAAGGTTTTGCCTTGGGTCAAGGTCATGGTCTTGGAACTCATCATTGAAATTCTATAAGAAGAGATTTTTGTAGGTTTTCCTCTCTAGGAGTGGTTTTGGCCCTAGGTGGCAGCCTACATCTGGTGTTCTTGTGTTTGCATTGTAATCTTCTTATTGGCATTTATCTTGATGATGAATAGAACTAAATAATAATTCTAATGCTCTAATATAGCTCACAAGAAAATGTCATCAATTGTAGAGAAATCAATTTAATAAACACCCTAACTATCTGCCCTTGATTTCTCAACATGGTATCAGAGCTAGGGTTTTGAATTAAGGGCTGGAAAGAAGATCGTTTTGACATCATGTCACCTCAAGGAGAACAAATGTCCTAATCCAAATTTGTGGAGGCAAATAAATCAAAGTTCTGGGCATAATTACCAGCCCTAATTGCAGAAGTAAGGTCGCAGCCATTGTAAGGATAGCAAGAGCACTTTAAGGACATTTTAGCCCTATTCAAGGAGGACCTAGAGGCTAATATAATAGCCTTCTCCCAGCCGCATCCATTAACAAAAGGATCGAAGATTTTTGGCACCATCATCAGCCCTAAATTCTGTAACTAGACCACAGACCTACTTTAAACAGAGCGAGGGTATAAATCTTGCATTTGGAGGGACCGAGAAGCTAGTCTAGTAGCCCAAGGAAGGGCGCATATTCTGATGGGGGAGCGAAGGTCAAAAGAAGTCCCTCAAGATTTGCTAAACTCTAAAAAATTTCTGAGCAACTCCTATACCAGTATTCTATACATAAGTGTCACGTTGCTAGCCCATGAAGAACTATCTCCAAAAGAATCGAAATTCTAAGTCTACCCCTAGGCATAAAGAGAATCAAGTCCAAACTCAATGAGATTATTGTTGGCCCTGTTGAAGGGTCAATCTGAACATAATTTTTGTGGTTCAAACATATGCAAAGATCGAGCTATCAAAATTCTGAGCATACTTATGGATAGTCAATTTCGTGTTTCAAGATCCGAAATCATACAGGAGCTGAGATTCTGAAAGGTTCGAATGAATCCTAAGTCTATCATTTTCTCATAGAAGTCGAAGTTGTGAGCATTAATCAGTCCTCACAATAAATAGAGGTCCATTTAAAAGGCAATAAATAGAGGTCTATTTAAAAGGCTGGAAGAAATGACATCAGTCACCTTGGAGAAAGACCTCTTTTTGAGCATAAAAGTATCAAAAGCCATAATAATAGGAACCGTGAATTCCCACTTTGTTTTTGTGCTTAAAAGAATCCAAGATCGAAAGGCTCATTAGGCCGTATCATCAAGCTTCAGTCACCTTTTAATTTGCTAACATGTGTACAAGTCAAGATTCTATGGTATGGGATGCACATAGGCAGGAAGGTTCTGTGTATAACTACAGTAATGAAGACTGGCATATATGTATATATATAGTTCGATCTCAATCAACAGTAAGCCAACCTCTTCCCTTGACACTGAAAGGTATGTCTATATTACTTGATTGAGAATGGATCTTATATCAAAATCTCGAGATCATTTTTGAGTTTGAGAAGAAGTATTCAAGAGCAACTGTTTAAGAATCTTGTTAACCCGATTCCTTGTATTTTGTAAGAAAGACCAGGCATATACGCTTCAGGAAGTTGTAACAGTATCAACTAGGACGTCTCCTTGGAGTGAGTGAGGTTCTGTTTTTAACAAGAAATATTCAAAGTCAACATTTTGGTAAAAGAAGACTTCATCAAGTTGAAAAATCCTTGGTTAAGGGATTGATAAATTATGGGCTAAGGGATATTGTTGCAGTAAGTTCTTTGAACCTGTGCATCACAAAGTTGCAAGTAGAAAAGCAATAGTTTATTGATCTTGAAGAGATACCATTCCAGAGGCAGCATTGTGACAGTCATCTCTTTAAAAGAAGGTAATGTTTGTTGTCAAAGATCAGGAAATCTTCAGAATCTTGGAAACCCGAGTCCTTGTATCTTGTAAGAAAGACCAGGCATATACGCTTCAGGAAGTTGTAACAGTATCAACTAGGACATCTCCTTGGAGTGAGTGAAGTTCTGTTTTTAACAAGAAATATTCAAAGTCAACATTTTGGTAGAAGAAGACTTCGTCAAGTTGAAAAATCCTTGGTTAAGGGATTGATAAATTATTGGCTAAGGGATATTGTTGCAGTAAGTTCTTTGAACCTGTGCATCACAAAGTTGCAAGCAGAAAAGCAATAGTTTATTGATCTTAAAGAGATAGCAGTCCAGAGGCAGCATTGTCACAGTCATCTCTTTAAGGAAGGTAATGTTTGTTGTCAAAGATCAGGAAATCTTCAATTCTGTTCCACCGTGAAAAAGGGTTGATTGCTGACAGTAATATCAAGAATCAGTATTTGGGTATAAGACATATCATTGCAGACAAATCCCTAGATCTGTGCATCACTTATGAGCAAGCATGAGACCATTAAGCAAGAAGAGGTAAGCAAATCAATACAGTAAAGTATATATTGAGTTGATGCACATCTTGAGGATAAAACGATGAAGCAACCCTGGCATCCGGGATAACAGATCACTACGACAAAAGAATATAATATTGAGGTATGTATGATATATTTTATTGAGAATCCAACATGGAATATTGTAGGGTAGGTTGAGTAAATGAATCTAGGGCTTGTTTTTATATTTGTTGAAACCCTAGTCATATAGAAACCCTAACCTTGTTCCCTCATAGAAACCCTAACCCTCGGTCTTTAGGGTTTGTGTACAATTGAGGGCCCATGTCAAGTAGGCATGGATAAGGTTGACAAGCTATATATGGAACCCTTGGTCTAGGGTTGGCACTTGAAAACCCTAGGAGTATAACCTCTAAGTCTCATGGTAACCTAAGATTGACAGATTGACATCATGCTTTTGTTATTGTATAGTTTGCTTGGGTGTACTTCTCAATGAATGCTGCAAGCACAGGAAGAAAAGGAATAAGGATGAGCAGGTCCTCTGTTTTGGCAAAGCATGATGGAAGGAGGGAACTATAAGGACCCTTGGATCCTTGGGCACTCTGATAGATTCATTGTGTGACTATGGATGCCTGGAAGAGTTAATAACAGCATACCGAAGAATTCATGAACCTGATATAGCAGACAACTAGCCAATATAAAGATTTTGCTGCAAATAATGATCATTTTTGGATCCTCCTTTGTGATGTCATGGAGTGACTTCTTCAACTGGGAAGAATGACCATGATGATTGTTATCCATTCTATATGATTTTAGAGCAGGCCTCTTAAGAAGCTTATTGGTTCAATTGCAGCACGATGGACCTCATCCTGAAAATGAAGAGCAGGGCTAGCTGACTGGTTGAGATATGTTCCGCTAAAGACTCTGATGAAGATTGAAGGAAGACCTTGATGTTGTAGAGTTTAGGCTTCTGTGATCCATATCAAGTTTATGAGAAATTTTTTCGGCGAAAATCACATGAGGAACCATTTGTCGACGCGTTTCGAACCAACTAGTGTGGTTCATCGTCAAGACCTTGATGTTGATAAAGACATGATATACTGGGTTTTGCCCGATCCTGCTATATGAAGAAGATTCGCTTTAAGGAGGATATGATGACTCCATTGGATTGTTGCCTTGGTACTTAGTCTAAGGAGTTGATGTACTCCACAAGGAAAGATATGATAGCAAGTCGCAGATGGTTTGATGATCATGATCAAGAGGGAGCCATGTTCGAGCTCAATGATGATTAGTTCATGAAAAAGGGCCATCATAAAGAGGTAACTTTAATTTGATGTTCATTTTGATTTTTGAACTCATCTGCTTGAGTTGAATCAAGGCTACCAAAAGAGGGTTGTAGAAAGTCACCTACAATTAGTACTCATGTGATTGGATAGAAGATCCTGAAAGAAGCTTGACTTGAAAGAGGTAGTTGCATAACCAGATGTGGACTAAAAGGTCACTTTCCGAGGAAGAAAAAGGATGACGTGACTGTTGGTTCAACACTATGGGAAGTGATGTAGAAGATGGCCTATTCACTACAAAAAAGTTATGAAGAAGAAAGGCTCCAGGATAACATGATGATGCTATATATAGAGAGTTTTGTGAGGTTCAAAGAAAGCTCGCACGTGTGATGATGATGATAGAGCCCTAAGAGCTACTATTATAGTAGTTGATGATTGACACCTCTCCCTAGTTGAGAGGGAGCTCCTCCCTAGTTGAGAGGGAGTGATGGATATGGTTCTCTGCTTCATGTGTCATGCACTAGACTAGGACTAACAGTCATAAGTCTTAGTGAAGGCCAAGAAGAGAGAATAGCGTCTGGAGGATTGGGTAAGCATTTGAGTCAGATACTTCTTGAGGATTTGAAATCTAAGATAGGAAGTAGTTTGGTGACTGATACTCTTTGAGGATGAGGTAGGGCAACTAATAGGCAAGAGTAGTCGAAGAGGAAATTCCTTGAGGATGTGTAAATCCAAGATAGGAATGGTCCTAAAAAGGCATACCTTGTGAACATTCGGATGGGGTATGTGCCTTAAGAGGTAGTGTGGTGTCCCAAGTAAAACCTCCCAACATTGTGCTCTGATCTATTGAGAGATAGAGCTTGTTAGTCAAGGCCTTGCTATGTGACAATGTTGGTTGTATATTGATCATAATATCGATGCTTAAGATGGCTTACCAACTCGAATATTCTTATGAGAATAATTCAATGGAAGCATTGTCCTTGTATTTGTGGTCAATTATGAATACCTCCCTAGTTAAGAGGGACTGTTGAAATGTAACTAGTGTCGGTCTTCATAATTTTTACTTGAGTCATGACTTGATGTAATTATTGATGTACTTGTCAAAAGAAAAGAAAAGAAAATTTATTTGTAAAAGGAAAAGATTGTTTTATTGAAATGGGTTTCTTGCCAATCATGTTGCAGTCCTAGGTCAAAGCACCCATTAAGTGCTCTAGGGGTCTTGTTGTCAAGTCAAGAGTCAAGGTCATGATGGTCTAGCCCTTGGAGGGTCCATGTAACAAAGAAGAAAAATTATTATCGTAATTTGTTGTGTCTAGAAGCCTCCAAGAGATGCGTCGGCTAGCCTTCCTCAAGTCGGCCTGAAGAGGCCTAATCCACCCTCAAGGAAGCATATATAAAGAGAAGCCTCCTCTCATTTGATACACACATAACATCCATCAAGATATATCTTTGATCCAACAAAGAAGAGAAAGAGACGCAAATTTTTGTGGAGGCTAGCGAAGGAGGAAAACAAGTTGATTTATGTCTCTGCCTGCTCACACGTGTGAGTTATTTGAATAAACTAGGGTCTCCTCAGTCCACATTTTACAGAGTTTTGTTTGGGGTTTTCCTGGCTCATCTCTTGGAAGGTTTTGTCTTGGGTCAAGGTCAAGGTCTTGGAAGTCTTCATTGAAATTCTATAAGAAGTGATTTTTGTGGGTCTTCCTCTCTAGGAGAGGTTTTGGCCCTGGCTACTAGCCTACATTTGGCATTCTTGTGTTTGCATTGTGATCTTATTGGCATTTATCTTGATGATGAACAGAACTAAATAATAATGCTAATGCTCTAATCTAGCTCACACGAAAATGTCAAGAATTGCAGCGAAATCAATTTAATAAACACCCTAACTCTTTGCCCTTGATTTCTCAACACCAAGATGATATTGTCATCGGTCTGCATTCATTTGAATGTATTAGAGCCAAGTTCCTTTAGACTTACTAGCATTTCTCAAAAAGGATACCTTGACATTCTTGCCAAGGGTGCAACCCTTGCAAACTCCTTCATGCTCTACCTGGAGCTCTGGAAGACTTGTAACATATTCCTAAATGTTGGCAAAGCTTTGTAGTGTATGTGAGAAAATATTTGATGCCATAATTCACATAGATTGGCGTTATAATTTACCAATGCTTGAATTGATCGTCCCAGGAGTCTGTACAAGCCTCCCTTTCGAACAACAATCACCTTTGCAAAATCTATGCTTGATCCCTTATTCCATACAACTTACAAGGACTTGTCCATCAACAAATTCAACTTGATACCTTTTGTGTCTTCCAAGGATAAGTATAGATCAGGTTCTTTTTCAAACCTAGTACATACAACACATCATTTATATGAATATTTCCTCGTGACTCCAACTAAAAAGATGTTGACCCAACACCTTTGACTGCATAATTGGTATTGTCACCAAGTTCCACTTTTTGTGTTGACTTCCTCTTTACTAATTCTGTGAGACTGTCACAGTTACCTGTCATATGTCTAAAGGCACCATTGTCCACTAACCAAATGTCACTATGATCTGAAATAGTGCATGTAAGGGAAGAAAAGAAAAAGTAATTTGTATCATTTGTACTTTCATTCCAGGATCTCGTCTAATTTGGATGCTCATCATCAATGTTTGTTGTTAAAGCATGCTACTTTCTGTTTCTCTTCCTATCATTCTTCCCTTAAGGACACTTGCTTTTATAGCGACCAAACTTGTGACAACCGAAACATTAAATCTTTAACATATCCTTCTTCTGATCTTGAATGGGTGTAGGTCTTTTACCTGTATTTCTTTTAGGAAATTTTCCAAAATTTCTTCTTCCTTTACCATTCTTTGTATGGGCTATAAATGCTTGGGACTCACCATCTTAAGGTCTCTAAAACTTCCCCTTTGATACTAGCCTAGACTCCTCTTGGCTACAAGAAGCCCATAGTTGATCAAACTTTGGAATTTTTTATTTGCCACAAATGCTTGATACAAATGAATCCCATGAATTCAGAAATCCAATGTCACAATCACAAGTTCTGATTCATCAATATTTTCTCCAATAGCCTTGAGCTTATCTCTCAACTGAGAAATCCTCATGAAGTAGGAAGCTACATTATCTAATCTAGTCATCTAAAGATCACGATTTTGATTCCTCAAAGCCATTTTCTGACATGTTGTTGAGTGCATACAGCACTACTAGGGCATCATATATTTGCTTTGAAGTCTTCATCCCATAAACAAATGGAATCAAATGATCTTCAATGGATTCAAAAAGAATCTTCTTGACCTAAGTTTCCATCTTCTTGTACTTGGCCTTTCCCTCATCATCCTAAGGTTCAGTAATCTTTCCCTCCCCGTATTTGATGACATCATTCTCTTCAAGAATGAGATCCATTTTGTCCTTCAAGCCCTAAAAATTCGTTGCACCTTCCAGCATATCTTCAGGCTTGATAGAGGGAGCCATCTAGTCAAAATGATCATATTGCAAAATAGGTGTCTTCAAGGGGTGATCTCAATGGCCTTTCTTCACTAAAGCTCTAAAACCATGTTGATTTTCTAGTGTTAATTAGACAAGCACAATTTTCTACAACTAATAATTACTCCCAATGATATATGATATTACTTTAGCACATTCCACACTATCATTAAGCAATTATACTTCACAAAATTCAACTGTAAATGCAATAGAAACAATAAAAATCACAGTAGAATAGCCATGCACAGTAGACACCAAAATTTTGCCCTAGAAAACCCAACAATATTTTCTAGGAGAAATTGGTCAGGTCAGTAAAAGTATAATTTGATATTTTCAAATCAAACTTGGTCAAGCCAAACCAAAAATCCAACACAGTTCAAAACTGGTCAAACATGCCAAAATTCATCCTTCTATAACTGCCCAAAAATTCAATCAACCTAAGTCAAACAAGCCGAAATTCGGCCTCTTGCAACTACCCAGAAACTCTATCAAACTGCCCAAAAACTTCATCAAACTTTGCCCTGAAACTTAGTCAAACTCTAGTCAATGCTAGTCAAAACTTGGTTGCTTAGAAATTTAGCACCTCATAAATCTTTGCCCTCTTCCTCAAACTATTTCCCACATGCAAAAGAGGGAGAATGTGTGAGTGATGAGTGAGTGACCAAATGAGAAGTTTAAGTGTCTATTTAAATTTTATAGTGATTTTAGGGTGCCCAAGTGACATGTCCTTTTGCTGGGACAACCTGAACTTTTGGGGCCGACTTGAGCAATTTAAATTTATTTTCCCTCTTTTTAAATTTCTTTCATGGGTTGACTTGTGTAGCTAGGGAAAACCTCCTACAACTACCCAAAAATCAACAATTGAAAGTTTCTTGGTCCATTTGATAGTTATTTTCATTGTTGTGAAACCTTTTCTTGGCCTCTTGATTCTAGGCTAATCCATTTTGCTTCCTATCTCTCAAGCCCTAGATCAATTGTACCCTAAATAGGCCTTGTTAGAGGCATAGTTTTAAAAACCGGAACCGGTTACCGGACCAGTCCACCTAATAAACCAGGATTCAAACGGAACTAGTCAGATCTCAATGAACCGATTTTTAAAAAAATACATTAAATAATTAATTTTTAATGAAAAAAACTATTTTTAAGATTTAAAACCATGATTCCAAGCCAATAGAAACAAAATATGCAAAGTTTGCTCATCTATATACCATGTAAAGGTGAATATATCAAAATGGCACTGAGTGCAATACATATCATCTACAAAATACATAAGAAATGAGGCTCTAAATGGCCTATAAAGTACAAAAAAAAATGCTACAAGCTATAAGGCCATTGGCATACTACAAGACTACAAGTCTACACATGATCAATCATCAAATCCATCACCACTACTAGACATAGGATCATCAACAGGAGCTACATAGACATCATCTGGATCAGAGTTTATGGATGCCTTAGCCTCATCTGCAACCTCAGTAGTAACACTTCCACCAATAACAATAGAAGTGGACCTAATGGAAGCATGAGTTGGTCGAGTTGCACGACTAGTGCCTTCCATTGGTTGTTTGCCTTTGCTTGATGCGGCTACTAATCCTAGTTCTGATGGCACTACCAAATCTGCTTCATCCCACCCTAACGCCATGTCAATATCAAAGTCAACATCAAACTCAGGATCTTCAGTCTCCTCCACCCATTTTGATGTTTGATCAATATCTTCCAACATAATGGGATCTAGATCAGGTCTTTTGTTCATGATTTGGTTGTGCCTTAGTCGAAGGTTGTATTTCACAAAGACAAGATCATTTAACCAATTGCGCTCACCACCTGAAGCACTGCAAGTTTGGCTGAGGACTCTAATTGCAAACTTTTGCAATTGAGGACATTGGCCACCAAATGACTCCCACCAATGTGTTGCAAAGAAAAAGACATTAATTAGTAACTTAGTTCATTTCATTACTTATTTACAATTTACAAGTATTTATAGATAATTTGAATTGTAAATTTGTAAACAATTTAACTTGAAAAGAAAAACAAATTGGAATTGCTTACCTGGTTGATCCACATCTCTTGCCATCTTTGCCACGCTTTTTCCAAAGATACCAACTGTCATACTGAAAAGAGTAAGTTTTTTATGTATTTCCTACTAGTCTGCATGGTTAGGGACCATGCGCTCCAAGCAATCAATCAATCCATCTCTGACCTCCCCAACCTGCATATCTCCTATCTGAGCTTTATAATGATACTTTCGGTTCAAAAAATACCTAGCTACATGTATATGACGATGGAGTTGATTGTTCTATCTGTTATCAATGATCTCCCATATGCGGCCATATTTAGCTAACTCATCCTTGTAAGTTGCACGTATCTGCTCCTTTGCCTGATCCATAGTCTCATGAATCTTTGCATTGTTTTTTCCAATGTTCAACCAAAGTGAATTGACGGCTTGGCTAGGAGGAAGTAGGATTAGCAGAGGTAGTGGTGGCAAAGGATGAGAAATAACTCTGGATGTTTGTTCCCTTTGTTCCTTTAAATTGTTGACCAAGAGTAGGAGGAACATAATGAAAGGGGTCATTGGTGGAAGGGATAGAAGAGGAGTCTTGAATCTCATAATCAACATACCCTCTCTCTTTCATGGCTTGTAATGATTCCCTCTTCCTTGAAATTTCTTCCTTGATGGCCTCCTCCCTAGCCTTATTCTCCTCAAACTTTTCAAACTTGGCAAGGTATTCTGCCCTAATAGGACCTAACACCTCCTTTGGTGCTTCACATGGCTTTACTTGGCCTCTTATCCCAGCCAAGTGTTGTTCCAATCTAAGAATACCCCCACCTCCAATAGATTTATTGCAAAATTTGCATATCATTTTTCCATCAATCACATCACAATGAGCCCATGTAGTGTCCTTGGCTTTTGGAGCCATGCTGGCTTGAAATAATTAAAATTTGTAAAGGAATCTACCATTTAAAAAAAAATGCAGCGAAGAAAAATGGAAAACCTAAAATAAATTTAGGAAAAAAATGCATATGTAGCCTACAAAATTTGATAGCATAGAAATAGAGATTTGATAGCATAAAATACATTAAAAACAAAAAAACAAAAAACAAAAAATAAAATAAAATTAATACATGGGCAGTAGTGAAATGAGGGACTTTTCAAGTGAAAATCCTTACCTAGAAATGCAAACTAGCTTCCTTAGCCTCCTCTTCAAGATGCCAACTCTACTAATAGCTCCAAACTCTAGAAATGCAAACTAGCTTCCTTAGCCTCATCTTGAACATGCCAACTCTACTAACAGCTCCAAACTATCTCCAAAATAGCTCCAAGTCCAACTCCCAGCCTCCAAGATGACTACTCCAGCAAAAACTCAACACTCTCCAAGCTCCCAATAAAACTCACAAAAACTCCTAATGAGATGTGTGAGGCAAATGAGGGGGGTGAGCTCCTTTTAAAGGCTTGGAGAGGGTGTTTTTGGAGGGAAACAACCCTTACTTTCCCTCCAAAACATCCAAGAAGATTCCAAGAAGAGTCTGTGTGGGTCTGTCACCGTTCGTCATTGCCTTGGCAATGAATTGCACGATTTATGACAGAACCGGTCGGTTTGACAATAAACCTGTCGGTTCCATCATAAATCGGCTGGTTTGGTCTGGTTTTTGTGATTTTTTGGCGAAGTCAGCCCTTAAACCGAGTTTTTTGCCCGGTTCGACCCAGTTGCCTAATGAACTGACCAATTTGACCAGTTTCCGATTCATGTTGGCTAGTTTTTAAAACTATGGTTGAAGGATGTGAGTTGCATTTCCTAGCTTGTTGAGCCTCGTCTTGAAGAGGAGTTGTCCTTTATAGGCCTTTTGTCACCTTGATCCTTGAACATAACATATCTCTCAAAGGTGACCAATCTAAAGGGAAGCCTCCCATTGGTCAAAATCCATAAAGAGCAAGAGGTAGTAGTTGTGGTGACAATGGGCCACAACTCATTGTTGTCCCTTAGTCTAGTTTTTGCCTTAGTCTACTCTCTACAATACCTACTAGATTTTGAGGCAACATGGCCGAAAGAGTGGAGACTCGTGCCGAGGTGATAGTGGACACTTGTCCTGTGTGGTGCCGCTCTAGCATCTTGCCAAACCTTTGCAAAGACTGCTAATCCATGTGGTAACCAGACCTATCAAATCGAGAAAACTTTGGATATCGACATTAGACTAAGGTTTCTCCATAAGCTAAATAAAAATTAATATACCCTAATTGCATGGACAAGAACCTTGTGAAAATTATGACAATGTCTTATCCAAATTTTAGATAACCCCACCAATAATATTGTGTATACTCATAGAAAGGATGAGCTTCCAAGGAAAATGACAAGAACACAAGAATTTTGGTAGGTGGGAGAAATTTAGGCACAAGAAGTGGAAACTCTTATCTGGGCATTTTCATCCAATGAGTTCCATGTGAAAGTTGACTAGAGGCGTTGACCCATATCAACACCGTAAGAACCAACTAGACGTTGAGAACAATTGCTAGATTCAACTACTAAGATCTCCTTGCTAATCATGTATAGGACTTCTAAGTTCTAACAACGCTTTACATCATAAGGTGAACACTCACAAAATGACACAAGGACAATTAGATGATGACAGTAAAGAATGTAATAAAACATGATGAAAACTTGACTAAACTGAGAGGGGGTGTGAATCCGTTTAGGATACTCATGGACATTAATATTATATTCATTAATCTCCTTAACTGAAACATTACATGAGCAACTTAAAAAATAATGACCAGCATATTGAATATGTGAACAGCAAGTAATAAGCAAACCAAACCATCACATGAACACATAATAACAGCACATATTGACACCAGATATATGTGGAAACCCATATAAGGAGAAAACCACGATTTTATTATTATTGTGATGCAAAGGCAAACTCCTACTCCTTATTACATCTGATTTTCTGTAGGCTCCAACCTACAAGAGGCTGCTACCTCAATTTTCTGCAAGCTGCAACATGCAAGGAAGCTCCAACTCCCATATGTTTTATGTAGGCTACAACCCACAAGAGGCTCCTACCTCAACTAGCTCCAACTGGATATTTATCAAGCCGCAACTTGAAAGGAAACTACCATCCCCTGATGCAAACAAGAAACAACAATGTGTTGGTTTACCTGGTCATAAATTTTGTATGTCTCCCTCTTCATTTGTGCCTGTTCTTCCCTTCAAATCTGCATCACATCAGCTCCATATGTGCCACGTAACTAATGCATAATAGTTCTATCAGCTCTCTCACATTCTCCCATCCTCTAACCTATTATGCCTTCCAAAATCATACCTTTTATAGAAATAGATTATTGGTTGTTTATCCCACATAGGAATATGAAGTGGATAGGCTTGACTCTTTGCCTTCCACTTATTTGTTTACAAACTCTTCATATCTTGAATATTTAGAGAAAAAATGAATAATCCTTCCAATATTAATTTCAGCCATATGTAATGATTAAATGCATCAAACTCATGTCAGCCTCAAATAACAATATTTGTCCTTAATGCATCACAACAATCTTTGCAACGTATTTTCCTTTGCCTTGGAATCCTGCCTTTGCATCACAACAATTAAGTTTAATTAACAATTTCACATCACAAATTCTTCCTTAAACAATCCTTGCAACATTATCCAAGCATCAAGCCATCAACATGCCATCAAGGTATTTGTTGCTCTTTTGTCCCTTGTTGTTCTTGTTCTGCTCCTTTGCTTGTTGTTCCTGTGCTACTCCTTTGTCTGTTGCTCCTTTGCCATCAATGACAATATTGCCAACAATCTCCCCCTTTGGCATTGATGGCAACTCATTCATCCTCCTTTTTTTCCTGAAAAATATTTCTCCTTGCTAGCCATAACCTCTACTTGTTTCTCATTACTGTCATAACCTCTGCTTACCTCCCCCTTTGACATTAATTGCAAGGGGTTATAGATGATGTCTTGTAGCCTTGTTCTACATAAACAGTGTTGACACTATCATTGAATGAATGCCACTGCAAATGGCTTATTAGAGCTCCTACATATTGAATGAATGTTGCTCCAAAATGAATGCTGCTCTATATGACATATAAACATTGTAAGAGAGGTGCAAAATATTGTTGTGAGAACACTCAGTAAAATATTGCAAAAACATTATTGAGATAACACTTTTTGTAACCATCCTTAATTATATATTCTGCAAACATAGAAAGAGCACAATGTAGATTCCAATATTCTATTGTCATTTGCTTCAAATGAGTCTCAAGCTTGAGTAACACAGTAGTCCTTTCAAAGACTTGTTTGGCATGAGTAGGCTCAATGAAATTAGCTTCAAGAAAACTTCTATAAGGCTACATCATAAGGACTTCAACAATTACTTCTGTAAGTCTTTAAGGGCCTTTAAGAACATGATTTTCAATCAATTTCAACAAATATCTGCCAAAGGACTGCTCCAAGATCTCCAATGACTACAAAAAATAAAAAATTTAACATATGTTTCAAGTTGGTCTCACGAGGCTGCTTCAGCGGTTTCCAATCTTATTTCAGATCTCCAGAGCTGTCTTCAGGTAATGCTCTAAAAAGTGTGTTCAGAAATGTCTTCAACAATGCTGCTTCAACAATGTTTTGAGTCTAAAAAGGTGTTCAAAAAGAAACTCTAATAAAGATTTAAGTATGCACAAGTGTTCAAGAGGGTAGCTCCAACGAAACTTTAAATCTCCACAACAAGGTTGCTCCTATTATAATTTCCAGTCAGGTCTACCACAATTGAGGCTTCACCTCTGCTCAGATGGGGTTCTTTGTTAGGTCATAAAGGAATCTTACTTCAAAACAATATGCACTTGACCGAGGAGCCTACCCCAATATGAAACCATAGCTCATCAACAACTTTCCAAAGCGAGGAACTCTATCCTAAAGAAAGAAGTTCCCCTCACATTGAATCATCTCGACCTTTATAGCATGAATGAAGCTCAGTTTCAGCTATGAAGAGGGACCAAAGTGGATTTCCACAGTGTGGAGACCTACAAATCATTACAACACTCTTCTCGGACCATTGCACCTGCCCACGCATTGTTTACCAACATATATTCATCGCCATCTATAGCCCTGGGGTGATGGGCATGTCATTTTTGGTTGAAAACACACAACACCGAATCTTCAGTGATGTAACATTGTTATTTACCATCACTACCATTTCTACATGAGTATGAAATTAGGGTACAAAACCCTAATTTCAATGCCCAATGTCTATCATCATTTTCTGGCCAAGCCTGTTGTATCTTTTGGTTGGAATATAACGTTCCCTGACATATAAAGTCTGCATACCATGTAATAGCTGATTTGGTAGGTGATGCTTTATGTCTGCATACATACTTGTAACGCTTTATGTATGTAGCATCTTTCATTACATATAACGTATTTTCGTTGGCGTAGATAAAGTTGGTCCATTGTACACTAACATTAACGTTCCACATTTCTGCAACCACTGCCAACGTTGCATATTTAATCCAGTTAATTTTGAGCGCTTTGTAACGGTGAGGTCGTTGTCATTATGCCAATACCAAACAATGTAACATTTCCATTGTCACACTATCATGACCATGCTACAACGTTTGAACACTATCGGACTAATGTAATGTTCTTACACGTTCTCAATTAATGTAATGTTATTTTCCACGATCCTCCTTATTGCTGCTTTTAGGAAACAACCTCCTCTTATGCCTGCAGATGGATGATGGATCGTTACTGGATGGGATGGATTCAATACACCTTACATGCCCTCACTGAAAATCTTTTTAGCCTCATCCCAATTGCACTTTTTTTGTGTGTATCTATCAGGGTAGTGTAAGTTATGCTATTAGGAGCATGGCCCTTTACCCTCATTTGCCTGAGATGTTGCATGACCTTGTGTATACCACCCAGCTTGCAGTATCCATCAATCAAAGTAGTGTAAGTAATAGCATTAGGATGAATTCCTTTATCGTTGATCTCATCCAAAATCCGAGCCGCTTCTTCCAAACGTTGTTCTTTGCAAAGTCCATATATCAACGTATTGAAGGTCACCACATTCAGAACATTGCTTGATATTAGTATAGTATATGTGACGACAATGGGAGATAAACCTTCTATCACAATCTCATTGAATATTTCCAAAGCTCTCTTAGGGTCACTTGCTTTGCAAAAACCATGAACCAGCGTCATAAAGTTCTAATACCCAGCTTTATTTGTTTTATTTTTTTTACCGACTATCTCATCCAGCAACTTGACAACTTCTTCAGCATCTCCTTTATCAGAGAATCCTCTTATAAGTTTATTATAAGTGCAGACGTTGGGGGGCCATTTTTGTTCATGCATTTGTTGTAAAATCCCAATAGCCTCCGCTACTCTCTTGACATAACAAAGTGCGTTAATGGCGATGTTGAAAGTTGTGACTATGAGAGGAATTCTAGCACAACCCAACTGTTTGTTTTCTAACATGTTTGGCTTCGATGGATGGCTCTCATTGTTTAGCCTCTCAAATTCAATTTGCACCAACAATTGCCTACGAAGACGATGAATGTTGAAGTTTCTAAGTTTACTTAGTTAGAAACCCTCCATGCACTTTATCTGATTTATTCCAACCTACTTGTTATTTTAATTAACAAGTTATTTACAATGTAAATATTGAGAATAAACACTAGTGCATGCTCAACATATTACAAATCAACAACTAAAAAAAACAGAAACAAACATGCCATATGACACCATTAATTTTGGACTAACGTCCCCGAAAAAATCCAATGTGGGAAAACCGATGCAACTATCTGAGGGTTTTCTTATTAAGCAATATTAGAGTACAATATGGGTGTCGTAACTGGCCTACCCAATAGAGAATTTCCTTGGCAGTAGTACCTCTCAGTTTCTAACAAATCTCCTGGCTGAAACCCCGGATAATCCTTCCGACAGCTACTCAACACCAATCTACCCCAGAAACCCTAGCGTCAGCCTCTCTCTAGACTGTGTCAACCCCTGTCTGCCTCACGCTGGCCCTATGTCAGCCTTAGGAGGCCCATGTCATCCCTCTAGTCCTCTGCGTCAGCGACGCTAGCCTCTCTAAGGCTCTGCGTGGCCTTACGTGAGCCCTGGCTAGCTCTGTGTCACTCTCCCCGGCGACTGCACTGGTTTCCTGGCACTATCTCTGTCTCTCTGTACTCAAATGCCCCTCACTGCATCTCCCGATCACTAATTCTATCTCTCTTAGCAAACCCCAATCTAGAAAATAGAATGACTGATCACTCTGGTCTATTTTTCACTATGTTGCCAGGAAACGTGGGTTCGGGGACGGGTACGGGGACGGGGATGGGGACGGGGACGTCATTTTCTGAAACAGGGTGCGTGGGTTCGTCGGGGGTATATTTAATTTATATATATATAATAAATATATATTTTATAAATTATGAATAAATATTATATTTTATAAATTATAATATAAGTGAATTTGTATATTTTTCAACTTTAAACAAGAAAACTAAAATACTTGTGATTTAAACTTTAAATATTTAAACATGCACATCATTGAACATTCAACATTCACAATGAAATTTCAAAATTTCTAGTGTTATATCAAGTGCAAATTGTAGTTTACATATTAATAAGAATCATGATATATGTCCATTGTCATTCTACATTCAAAATTTGCCTTAAGGCATCTCCAAACAAAAACTAGGAAATTTTAAAATACTAAACTAAAAATAGCTAATAGTGAACAATGGCTTCCTCAAGCCATGTCATCAACATCACTCAGATCTTCAATTAGCATGCTCTCCAAGTAGGAATCACTCTCATCTTGAGGCTCTTTCTCAACCATAGCAACTGGAGGTAGCTCAATAAGGCCATCTGGTTGTATCTCTTCGTCCACACACATAGCATCATTTGTGTATTAGCCCCATCTCTTGAAAGGACCCTCCTTGTAACCAAGATCTTTTTGAGATATGAGACAAAGTGTCCTATGAATGTACACTAAGTTCTCTGCCTTCTTTGAGCCCAACCTATTACTCTTTACTGAATGGATAAAGGCATAAGTACTCAAATTCCTCTCGAAAGATGCAGAACTAGCTATTTGGAATATTAGGGGAAGCCCATTAAATTAATTAAAAATTTAAAAATAAAAACTAAAATGAACTCCAAAGAACCCGATTTTGGGGTTCCAAGTACCCATCATCAGGGTTCTTTGTACCTGTCAAGACAAAAGAACCCAAATTTTTTTAATGGAGAATCCGGTTCTTCATAGAAGAACCCGGTTCTTATGGGTTCTTCTCAGAAGCACCCATACAAGAATCCGGTACTTGGGTTCGAGAACCCGGGACGGGTTCGAGAACCCCACCCCCGGGTTCGGGAACCCGTGCAACATAGATTTTTCAAGTGACCCGCAAGCCTCCTCTTATACTTTTCCTGTTGACATATCAACGACCGAGATTAAGTCCCTAATCAACAGCTAAGATTACATCTAGCTTGATCCATGTCTTTTGCACCATTCCAACACAAATTCATATTAATACACATTAATAATTTATTTTCCCTAGGTTTATACTTAGGGACTCCATTAAAAATATTAATTATTTTAATATCTTCTGATTTGTTTAGAATCTGCCCAAACCCTTTCTGGGTATTGGAGATCTCATGTGCCCCAACCTCTCTACCAAATTTCATGGCTAGAGCACATTTGATGCTACCCCAAATCAACACTCCCTCTTAGCGAGCACTGTGCTCTAGCAATACTCCTCACTGAATATTACTCTGATCATCTGGCATCGGTACCTGTGCTGATGCTAGGCCTTCCTGCCCAACATACTCTGCACTGCTACATCCTGTAATGTTGCCCATGGTTCTGCCACTGCCACTACTGCATCTGTACGACAGCTCCCTCTACATCCGTGGTGCTGTTGGTCCTCTCTCCCAGTGCTGCATCCGCACTGCACCCCCTCTCATCATGCTGCATTGTGCTGCCCATTGTTGCACTGCAACTCAGTTACTAAGAATTAAGTAACTGATCTCCCAATCTGACCTCCCTGTTGGGCTAGAGACACCCATTGATGCTGAAGCTCCCTCTGCCGCTGACAAGTGCTCCCTCTCTGACCTCTACACTGCTACAACAACTCCCTGCATATCGCACCATTGCACACCTCTTTGTGTCGTCCTGCACTCTTGTGCCTCTTGCACTTCTGCAGTCTGCTAGCCTCACACTATCTCGGGACTCCTACACTGTAGTTCTCTCTGTTGCTCCATCCACATCCGTCTCTACTCACATCAGCGAGTCCTGCTACTCCTCTTCGGGGCTCTCGTAGCAAGGTTTAATCCAAGAGGTTGGGTACCTCGAGGATCCTGCCCTTCAATGCCTGTAGTCAGCCTGACTACAGCTCGATGTCTCCCCACTTCCACTCAAGTGGTGTGTGTGCACTCATGGCACAGTCATCGTCTGTCATGACTTTCCTTCTCTGCCCGTGCTGTCGCTGCCTTAGTCTCGGAAGACTCTCCCTTACTCTTCTTCCTTGGACATTGGGTCGCATAATGACCAAGCTCCCCATAGTGGAAGCACTTGATCTTGGAGAGATCCTTCTTCTTCCGCTTTTCCTGCTTTTCCTCAGATGCTAGGGCAACATATTCCTCCTCCTGCTTGACTTTGATCCCCTTGTTGCTACTACCCGTCTTCGACTACCATCTGATCTCTTCTTGGCGAAGAGCTACCCACATCTCATCCCAAGGTGGGAGAGTCCCTCTGCCAGTGTACTTTGGACCAATACCTCCTAATCTTCTGAGACAGCATTCAAGGTTGTCCTTACCATTAGCTCCTGACCCGGTGTCGCCTCTATAGCAGTCAACTGATCTCGGATCTCATTCAGTCCTCCGAAGAAGGTGTCAATTGGTTCTCCCTTCTTCATCTGATACGACCTCAACTAATTCTCAAGCAGCATTCTCCTCTTCATAGAAGTATGTTGGTACAACTTCTTAAGAGCCTCCCACATTTCAAATGTCGTTTCCTTCTCGACTATGTGTGGTACTACATGATCCTTGACCCCGTCAAGGATGATGCTCTTGGCCCTCGCCATTGCCTCCTCGTACTTGTCATTATCATTGGGGTCGACTGGGATAGCTATTACCTTCAAGGCGAAGTTTTTGACACGATTTCTATAAAGTACAGATAAGATTCTAGCATTCCAAACTGCAAAGTTCGATGCTCCGTCTAGTATATCATGGTCTCTTACTCCGTGTAGTGCCATGATGCTCCTCTACTTCCCTCCTGGAAGTTCTCTATTCGACTCCTCTGAGTCTCTACTTCCCATTTGGAAGTTCTCTTCTAGACTCCCTCTGAGTCCTGATTTCCCTCCTGGAAATTCTTCTGCCGCTGTCGAGATGCCCCCTACTCTGATCATCTTGTGCAACCGCACCACTGATCTGAGTTCCTTGGCTAGAAACCCTTGGTAGCAACTCCTCTGGCCTTGCCCTATCAGGAACTGTTCTGACTACAGTACCTCACCAACTCCATTCTGCAATATTCCCGCAGCCTTCTAAACCCTAGCAACTTGAAGGTGAGAGCTCCTTAGCTCTGCACAATCCTAGCACCAGCAACCCAACCTCCTCAGCCAACTACGTCAGCCCTCCCAGCTACTGCGTGGCTCTGTGTGAGGCTTCTTTTGCCTTCCTTAGCCTTTGCGCTACCTCTTCCCGGCTCACCCTTGATGACGTAGGCACTGCATCACCCTTTCTTGTTGTTGCTTTGCTAGAAACAGCTTCTGTCACCTTGGGACAACTATTTTCTACTGCTATTGCTCCGCTCGGCTGATGTCCTTTAGTCCTCTTGTGATCTGCAATCACGCTCTGATACCATGTTGAAGTTTCTAAGTTTACTTAGTTAGAAACCCTCCATGCACTTTATCTGATTTATTCCTACCTACTTGTTATTTTACTTAACAAGTTATTTACAATGTAAATACTGAAAATAAACACTAGTGCATGCTCAACATATTACAGATCAGCAACTAAAAGAAATAGAAACAAACACGACATATGACACCATTATTTTTGGACTAATGTCTCCGGAAAAACCCAATGTGGGAAAACCGTGCAACTATCTGAGAGTTTTCTTATTAAGCAATATCAAAGTACAATCTGGGTGTCATAACTAGCCTACCCAACAAAGAATTTTCTTGGCAGTAGTACCTCTCAGTTTCTGACAAATCTCCTCGCTGAAACCCTGGATAATCCTTCCGGCAACTACTCAACACCAATCTGCCCCAGAAACCCCAGCGTCAGCCTCTCTCTGGACTACGCCAGCCCATCTCTTCCTCACGCTGGCCCTACGTCACCCTGGATGGGTCTGCGTCAGCCCTCTGGCCCTCTACGTCAGCAACGCTGGCCTCTCTGAGGCTCTGCACAGCTCCTCGCTGCCTCTGCGTGGCCCTGTGTGACCCCTGGTTGGCTCTACGTCACTCTCCTCAGTTATTGCGCTACTCTCCCAACACTATCTCTGCCTCTCTATCTCTCTGTATTCAAATGCCCCTCAACTGCATCTCCCGATCACTAATTATATCTCTCTTAGCAAAACCCGCTCTAGAGAATAGAATGACTGATCACTCTGGTCTATTCTTCAAGTGACCCTCAAGCCTCCTCTTATACTTTTCCTGTTAACATATCAACAGCCAAGATTAAGTCCCTAATCAACGGCTAAGATTAGATCTGGCTTGATCCATGTCTTTTGGACCATTCTAACACAGATTCATATTAATACACATTAATATTTTTTTTTAATATCTCCTAATTCTGTTTAGAATCTGCCCAAACCCTTTCTGGGTATTGGAGATCTCATGTGCCCCAACCTCTCCACCAAATTTTGTGGCTAGAGCACATCCGATGTAACCCCAAATCAACAATGAATACTGCGATCTATTAATCTTTCAAAATTTGGAGCATCTTGACGATGCCTCCTTCAATATCGAGGCCAAATCCCGAGCTGGGTTTTGGGTTTTTCTTCTGCCCTTTCCAAGATGGTAATGGCATCCCTTCATCCTCTTGGTGTTCCCTCTTCATCTGTTGAACTTTCAATTCAATTCTTCCTCATTTCCCTGTCTTGTGTATGGAGAGGAAACGAGAAGAGTAGAGATGGACAAGCAAGCACGAGTCCCTTCATATCTTTTCTCCAGTATTTATTCACAAAATTATATCAATAGCTCCAGACTTCTTAGGATGATTGAATCCATTAGAGGGTTCACAAGCTCAAGATGTGCTTCATCTCCATATCTAGTGTCTATGAGTTTTACTATGCCCAAAATTTATTTACAAATTGCCACTTTGCCTACTTGTTTGATGGTTTGGTTCTATGACATCAATCATCAACAGCTTGTCTTTGCAGATTCATCTCTGAGCCATATGCTTTCAACTTTCATCCCTTTCTCGTAACTCAATTTGCCTTCATCTGACTTCATATATCCATTTTCTTTATAAATCTTTCAGAGAAGTTTTGCAGCCACTGTATTTTGAATATTTTTATGTAATGTTCAACAACTTGTGTAGCAATCACCTATAGGAATTTACAGGGCAAGTTCCTCAGACAGAACACCAAAGGACACCGCTCACAAACAGATCACAGATCAATACACCAGTATTTTTGACGTGGTTAAAACCCTCAAGGAGGGAAACAGTCCACAGCCTGAGCCAACGCGGCCACTTCAGGCAATTTATTAATAAAAGAATGAAAATTTACATAAGCTTCTCTTGTGAGCAGTTAACCTACAAATGACCCTCCATGCGCTTTAAATAGAAATCATGGACCAATCGGGTGTTAAGCCACAGATCAAGTGTCGGTAATACCGAGGAGAGAATGAACCGTCGGATCACTACATACATATCGTGACCGTCAGATTATAAGTTACAAAATGTACAACGGTAAAGAAACACACTTTACCTAACTCTATCCTAGACCAAGTTGAACTTAACTATTTCCTATGTGTCGGAATATCCTAACATCCCCCCTTAAGAACAACTTGGGATAGGATTGAAGGATTTACCAATATGACACAATAGGAGAAGGAAGGAGGCACTAGAGCCTATCCCCCCTTAGTGACAACTTCTTGAACTCCAACCATAAATCGAAGTTTAGTAAACTTCACCTCTGTGAG
>APFE031709695.1:0-11406 GCA_000404065.3 Pinus taeda | reverse complement strand
GAAAAGTTACACTTGCTCATCCATTAGTAAGAAATTTCATCAAGTTCTGGGCCTCCAAAAGGTCAAAATGCATGCAAAATTTGACTTTTTGCCCCTTTTTTGAGTTGCAGAAACTAGTTTTGGGAGAATTAAGTTTTGACAGGGTAAATGACCTCCAAATTCAAAAATTCTAGTTGGGTTGGAAATTATACTCGCAGAACTTTCCAACGAGCTATCCTGCACCCAATTCTGATACCGGGAAGGCCTTCAAACAGAGCTGCAAAAGTGTGAGACCCTTTGAGAAAAGGTGTGCGACCTTTTGAGAAAATTTTGCCAGATTTGACCAGTTCAGCCCAGAAAACGCAGTTTGACTCCAGTTTGACTTTTTGGAGTGAAATATGATTATCTTTGATGTAATTATGGCAACTCTAAGATACTTTTACTCTTTTTTAACTCTTCTAGAAGATTCATTCATGAAAAGGGTAAAAATTAAATGAATGAATTGGTTTCCAATTTTATAGAGGCAAGTTGTTATGATTGCCTAGTTTGTAGTGCTTAGTTTAGAAGTGGTTGAAACAGCTCCTAGAAGGATGAGATCGACCCCTAGAGGAAAGGGAAGAGGTTGGCTTGTCTATATTATGTATTCTCTTAATCATTTTCAGGGGTTGGAAGGTTGGACTCTTGAGGGAGAAAGCTTCTATTGTATTACTCATTGTATCTCTGCATTTTTGGCTAAGGAAGACCAGGGTTTTGCAGTCCTTTTTGGGATTCTTGTGGTTACATGTATTGATGGTGTGTTTCTCTTTATACTTGTAAGTTTGTTATGTGAATCATCTTCTTACTTTTTCTTCTGCAAATTAGGCAAATGAAGTGTTAAGGTAGAATTCATGGTTGCTATGCTCTGCTTTTAAGTTTGCTTAATATCAATGTTTTCAGCTGTTTAAGGAGGATTCAAAGTCATTGTTTGCCCTCCTTAGCTCCTCACCTGTCTTTCTCATCCATTCGCTTCAGCTAAAGGCATCAATACGGTCTCCTACATCGCCCCAAAGAACCCCCTGCAAAAACTGTGTCCAATCCCCGCACCCAAAATTGCCTTTCCCCAATTTTCCACCAAAAGCCCAAAATTTTAAACCAATCATTCTAATCAGTTTACTAGCCTAATATCAGTGTTACCTTATTGGTCATCTTATCCATTGAATATTTTACGAGATAGACCGGAGAGAGCCTTCTCCTGCCCCGTAGGGCTAGCTACGAGGCTAAATGGTTTGATGTAGCTTTGAGATTTGCCTTTCTCAGCCTGAGGTGAAATTTCAGCCGCTAACATACCCTAAGGTGAATGTTAAGAGGCTTATGTGATAGATGTTGAAATTAAAATATTATTTACTTAAACTAAATAATATATTATCTTAAAACTTAAGAAAATGAAAATTTACATGTTGACTATGTTTAGAATGTGTTATAGTGTTTTGGAGAGGGATTCATTAGGTGAAAATTGGAGAGCTTAGAAGCTTTAATTATTTTGAAATATTTAATTTTTCTAACCTACTTTACCTTGAGTTCTAATAGGAACTTGGGAGAATACCAAGATTTTGGTGAAGATACTCAAATGCCTCATGCGGTAAAGGTTTGGTAAAGATGTCATATATTTGTTCTTGCATCCCAATGTATTAAACCTTGATTTTTTTCTCGGAAACCTGTTCTCTAAAAAAATGGTACTTGATCAGAATGCATTTCATTTTTTAATGCATCATATGATTCTTGGAGATATTAATGACATTGGTGTTATCACAGAAGATTGGAATGGGCTTATTAAATACATTAATGGTGTTGGTGTTATCACAGAATATTGGAATGGGCTCTTAAAACTTCACTTGAAGATCATGCAAAGTTTGTTTCATCCAAAGGAATTGGGTACAACAAGTTGTTGTTGTTACGTATTATTCTTCCATTGTGGATAATCAGATTGAATATTGCTTCTTTCTCAACCACGAAACAAGACAACCACCTAGATAAAAGGTTGCTCCATTAGTGCTCTTACGATCATCAACATTTCTTGCCCAATATACATTGGTATAAGCCTCAATGGTTAGCTCATTTCCTTTAGGATACCATAGTCCATATTATGTTTTTCCCTTAAGATATCAAAAAATCATTTTTACTGCAATGACATGGGATTCCTTTGGTGCTTCTTGGAATCTTGCAACTTTCCCAAATGCCTGCATCACATCTGGCCTAGAATTTGTTACATATATAATACTACCAATCATAGATCTATAAATCCTTTGATCCACATATTCAAATGAGCCATCTATGCTCAACTTGCAACCTATCACTATTGGGGTGAGAACTGGATTGCAATATTCCATTTGAAATCTCTTCAACATGTCCTTGCTATATTTGGTTTGATAGATAAATATTCCCTTGTCTTGCTGAGATATCTGAAGTCCCAAAAAGTATGTCAACTCACCAAGTAGTGACATCTCTAACTCAATTTGAATATGTGTAGAAAACGTTTTACTTAACATGTCACCATTACTCCCAAAGATTATATCATCCACATATCCTTCAATAATCGTCAGACTATCATGTTCAATCCTTACATAAAGTTTTCTATCAGCACTTCACTTCTTGAATCCTTGTTGTTGCAAATACCTGTCAAGATGAACATACCATGCTCTGGGTGCATCTTTAAGACCATACAATTCCTTCGTTAACCTACAAACATAATATTTCTTGTCAGTGAGAAAAATCCCCTCAGCTTGTTCTATATATACTTTTCTTCTAATTCTCCATTTAGAAATGTTAATTTCACATCCATTTGATAAACTTTGATCTTTCTCGAACATGAAAAAGCCAAGAAAATCCTGATGACTTCCATTCTAGCAATGGGAGCAAATGTTTTCTCGAAATCAATTCCTTCAACCTATGAATATCCTTTGCAAACCAACCTTGCCTTGTTTTTGGTAACCTGACCATCCTCATTTAACTTGTTCCTGAAAACCCATTTTGTCCCAATGACATTTTTTTTATTTTGGTCGTGGGACCAATTCCCAAGTGTCATTTTCCTCAATTTGAGCCTATTCTTCATTCACAATAGCTACCCAATGTTCTTCTTGACTAACTTCTTCAAATTTTTTTGGGTCAAATGTAGCTAAAAGAGAAATACAGGCTTGTTGTGGTACACAAAGCTGTCAATTTTTTCTAGTTCCTATTCCTTCATTGTGATCCCCAATGATATGATTTCATGGATCATTCTTTTGATACCATTATTTGGGGGCCTTTGGTGATGCTTCTTATTCAACCCATTGTTTGTCTCTTATCTCTTCCTGGTTGGTAGTTGTTTCCTTATTCAATTGTGCTTGCTTTGGGACTCCTTCTTTGGCCTTTTCTATTTATGACTCATGTATCTTTGATTTTATTGAAGAGGATATTTCCTCATTAACCATTGAGCTATAATCTTCATTAAATGTTACATTGAAGCTTTCAACTATTCGTTTAAGTCTTTAATTGTAACATTTATATGATTTTCTTTTATGTGAATAACCAACAAAAATACTTTCATCTACTCGAGAATCAAACTTTCATGTTTCCTTATCTTATTTTTTAATGAAGCATTTGCTTCCAAATACCCTAAAACATTTGACATTTACTAGTCTTCCTTTCCAAAGTTCGTATGGAGTCATATCACAATTATTTATAAGAAAACCTAACAGGTATAGTAGAGTCTCTTTCCTTCCATCCTTAAGAGAAGGGTAAAATAAGAGGAGTTGTTTAAGCCCCTTGAAATGGTTCAGTAGATTGAGTAGATTAAGTATAATATTCAGTAGAAGAAGCAACACCAAGAGCAAAGACTAGATAAGCAACAATCAATTATACAATTGACTCAGTCGATCTAGTACCTGCAACCTCACTAGTAGCACCCCCACTAGAAGCAAATGTTCCAGATCAAAACCCAAACCCAAGGTCATCTTTAGTCACAAGAGAAAAATTATATTCAAAATAAATACAGTTGTATCAACTGCTTGAACCCAAAATTTGTCATCTAATTTTGAATCATTTAGCATTGTTCTAGCCATTTCTTGTACAGTTGTATTCTTCCTTTCAACAAATCCATTTTGTTGCGGTTTTCTGGTTGTTGAGAACTTCCTTTTTATTCCATTTTCTTCACAAAAATGTTGAAATTTTTTAGAGGTAAATTCATCGTCGTTATTAGATCTCAAACATTTAATCTTTAAATTAGTTTTGTTCTCAACCATTTCCTTGTAGATCTTGAAACATTCAAATGTCTTAGACTTCTTCTTCAAGAAACTACCAACAGTCATCCTGGTATAATCATCTGTCATTAGCATAAAATATAGTTCACCATTCAATCCTTTAGTCTTCATTTGTCCACATAGATCAGTATGTATTAATTCCAATGGTTTTGATGTGAAGTGTTATTTTGTCTTGAATTCGACTTTTGTCTGCTTTCCATGCCAACAGTGTTCACATACAATGTCGGTTGGTTTTGAAATCAATTGCATCTCTCTCACATCTTCCTTTTTTATAGTTCTAACAAGGTTGTCAAAGTTTATATGTCCAATTCATCTATGCCATAGCCAAATCTCATCTTTTTTCCAAGAAACATCCTTTAACGACCTCATCTAAGGTGTATATTTCATTTGAAGCTCTACTTGTAGTAGCCACAAGTTGACCAGAATTTTCTTTTCTTATTTCACATTTATTTGAGTCAAATAACATTGTATGTCTATTGGAATGCATAACTTATAGCATCTCGAATATCACAATCACAATTTGATAGAGTATCAGTAGTCCATATATATGGGACTTCTGTCTTGTCGCGATATGCAATTGCCATATCGCATTGCAACCCGAACCTTGTCGAGGGTTGATTTTGTAACACCTCCCCTTCGCTGATTTGCAATTGCAATCCATCACATCACACCCTAGCTATTTTGGGGCAGATTTTTAATGCCCACCCACCTGTGATTGTGATTTGTGACATGTGGTGGTCAATGGAATCTTGCCACTTGGCGCATCCTCATTCACTGAAGGACCTTGCCACATCATCCAATCCTTCCATGTAAGCAATTCAAATATGAACTTTGACTTGCTCTAATTTCTTCATACGAGCTCAGATTTGAGTATCGTTCACACCATTGGAATCAGAATAACGAGCTCTTCGTTCTTGAGCTAAGTTTTAAAAAATTATGGCACTTTGATATTTTAGCATAATTTTGAGCACTTGATCACTCCTCCCCACTGGAAGTCTTTTGGACCCCAAAATATCACTTTCAATTGACCAATAGGTGAGGGTACAATTCCCTCACCTTTCCAATCTTGATCCATTGATCACTGAATTGGAACTTGTGATCTCCGCGATTCTTTTCATGCCTTTCTATGTACTTACCTTTAATCTTTTCAAGTTGTTCTTGCATTATTTGACATACTATTTGGATTCGTTTAATGAAATCTTTAGCCTTGTCCATGTTACTATTAGTAGCAATATCATTCTTACCAAGATGATACAATACATTATGATGCAAATGGTAAACAATTTCCTCCACTTTATTCCTATGACTCAAGCTTGAATATACATCTTGAAATTATGTATTTTTCTGAACATAACTTTCATGTAAAACAAAATGATTCTTGAGGAAAGTAGTTATACAAACTATAGGCCTAGAAAGTACATCAACAAACTTGTCACTTATACCTTTCTTATACCTTTTGACCAAATGGAATAGTAGAAGAAAACCCATCCAATGGAAGTGCCTTTGTCACTGCAACTTAAACACTTTATCATTGAAAATTTATGAATGAAAAGAAATGGACTTACCACATTGCAAAAATACTACGCCCATGGCATAGTCATATACAACAACTTGAAACTTAAATGACTGTCCCAAGTGTAGAAAACCAAGTACTAGAGGTGTATTGATATTTTGTTTTAAAACATAAAATGCCTCTCGTTGTTTTCCTCCCCATTGGAATACCTTTTGCACAGTTACCAAAAAATTCAATTGAACTAGAATAGAGGAAAAATTAACAAAATTTCTTCTCCAACATTGAGTTGCTCCCAAAAAAACTCTTATCCAAATGACTATCTTGAGCTTGCCTACGTAAATTATTAGCATAGAAAAGGCATATACGGCTTCACGAGGATGTATGATTATTTCACCTGTATCTGCAGAAATGGAGTCAATACCACCATAGACAGTTACAACTTCAATCTTGGAGAGGTCTAACTTCATCTCACCTTCTCCACATCCCATGCAGACTGCCAAAAACCCCTTGGGAACCTGAACATGCTTGGAAGAACCAATTTCATGGCTCAAGTACATCAAATAAGTTCTATCCACCATATACTTTTACATATTCATAAACAAATGTTCTTTACATATAGCATCAAGTATTTTTTTCTCACACATGACATGTTCATAATGAAATTTTTTGAAAATGAAAATGTCATCCAAATAGACTATCCTGTCTAGAAATCACTTCGACACATCTTTCTTCAAATGCGTAAAAGTAGAAAGAGCATGGCAAAGACCAAAAATCATAACAAGCCATTCAAATAAACATTTCCTGGTTTTGAATGTCATCTTCCCTATATCTCCTTCAACAACTCTACTTTGATGAAAACCACTTCTTGAATCACTTTCAAGGAAATGCTTACCATTCTTCTTGGGCACCAAAACAAGAGGTGCACCACATGGTAAAGGAGTAGGCCTAATGATCCTTTTATTCAAAAATCCCTACATCATCTTAATTTCTGTGCTTTCCATTACTGACATCTTGTACATGCCAATGTTAGGAAGAAGACACTTTTGTTGCAACTATATCTCAAGTTGGATTCCCCTCTTGGGAAGTAATCCCTTTGATTCCTAAAACATTTCATTAGATTGGTTAACAACGTCAACCAAATCAATTTTCAAATTTGAATTACAACCATTAAACACTTCATAATAAATATCATTCTTGATCATCAAAAGCATAAAATTATTGCTGGAATTCACCAGTCTTTTCATCTACCCTGCATTAACAAGAAAAATATTTGTTTTCTTGCTGTGAGCTCTCACAATATATTCTACTCCATTTTTAAATATGTGATATTTATTTTCATGTCGATGGAAGATAACGTTTCTGTCATAAAGGTACAGGCTGCCCAAAAGCATGCCACAAATATCTAATGGAACAATGTCAAGCTCCACTTGATCTATGAAATTTGTAGTAATAGTGAATCTCAATTTACACTTTCTAGTAACCTGCAATTGTACATTGCCACATACCCATCCAAGTGGATATGGTTTATGATGTGGAATAGTTTCTAGATTTAAACTCTTGACAATCTTTTCAAAGATAAGATTGGCTTGAGAGCCGCTATCAAACAGTGTATCAATCTTGTTATGTTTTGTTATCACCCTCATGTGAAACAACTCTATTCTCCTCTTTTCATTTGGAATTTCATTATGTGAGTTTGAAGAACTAGTGTTGGCAATGGATTCCTTTCCTTGAAACCCCATGGTTGTGATGTTTTTTTCATCACCCGAATCAGATCCTAAATCCTATTGAGTGGTTGCAGTTGTCTTCTGTTTTCCCTCTTTATTTTTTCTTTTTGGTTTCATTTTGAGATGAAGCTTCCAACAATGAGCTTCATCGTGTCCCTCTCTAGAATAGTGTTTGCATAATTTTCTCTCCTTCCTTTTTAATACATGCATTTTTCTTTTCCTTCCCTTTGAAAGCCTTTATTTTCCCTTCCTCTTAAATGGCTTTTTACTACCTTCTTCTGGGGTGTTTATCCCTCTTGCCTCAAGATGAGTGGCTTGCACACACACATCATCTAGATTATTGGGATTAAAAATTAAGATAATATGCCTAAGGTAGCTATGTAAACCCCCTATGTACTTTAGCAATGTGTCTTGTGACTGCAAATCTACACCTAACATCAGAGACCTTTTTCTAAATTCTTGGGCGTAATATTGCACATTTTTACCTTTAAGTTGTCTAAAGTTCTTCCAATTCATGATGGATTTTTGCATATAAGCTAGAGCGTAGAATTGTCTTTAATTGTAGCAACGAAATCATTCCAAGAAATTGAGATCTTACCATATTTTTTAATCTCGTCTTGGGTCTTTGATTCCCACCATACAAGTCTTGCATCCTCCATTCTCAAGGAAGCTAACTAAATCTTTATGTCATCCTCTTGAAGGTTTTGAAACCTACAATAGACCTCCAACTGAAAAATCCAATTATCAAGCTTCTCTGGTTTCACTTCACCATTATACATGGGCAACTCGAATTTAACATCAAGTTTTAAAAAAGGTGATTTACCAGTTCCTTTTAGGAATGATGATGAGTATGAGTAAGGGTTGTATTAGTGGAAGAGTCTGAATATGATTATGAAGAAGAAGATGAAGAAGATGGTGGAGAGGATGGAGGTTTGTCTCCATTCCCATTACCTTCTTTTCCATTACCTCCTCCTGAAGAGCCTTCTCCTTTGGGAGGTTTGGAACTTTCTCCTTGCAATATGATATTCCTCTCTTCATAGAGGACCTTCACCATCTCTGTCATATCAAAAAAAGCCTTTCTAAAGGTCTTCTCATCTTATGTCATGTTTGTAGGTTCTCCTTCATGAGACATGATCTCTGGAGTCTTAACTACAACTTGATGTTGAACTGGTGTTGGAGATTGTGGCAACCTTTCTCTTCTTCCCCTTAACCCAACTTCACGGCTTCCAACCAGCTTTCCTTCACCTCTTTTGCGTTTTAACCTTGTAAGCATGACATAAACTTGTAAACAATTAAATCCTTCTTTCACAAAGAAAAACCTAGTGATCTGATACCAAATTGATCTTATTTAGAATATTGATTTTCATTGTTAAGATCTTCCTCAAATTATAAACAAAATGTTTCATTGTGATTAAGTATCCATCAATTTTTGTAAGTGAAATGAAGAGTTTTAATGCTAATTTTATGAGAAATTTAACATAAAATAGAAACTGAATAGCAACATAAACATATATCGAACATCATCAAAAACACATTACAACAAGCACATGATAAAGGAGTTCACCCCTCTTGGGCTATGTCTCCTTGGTCCAACTTCCAATGGCTTGGGCCTCTCTATTATGCTCAAAAGTGTAAAAATATATATTTACAATGCTCAAATGCTTTTTAAACCTGCTCCATTGAGTCCAGAATACTCAAAAATGGCTATCTAGCCTCTTTTTGCAACCAATTTGACGGAAAACTAAAGAATTTATGACTTCTCCTAGTTTTCCCACTATTCATTCCACAAATTGCTCCACATACGATAGGAACCCACATTTTCGTTCAAAAATCTGCTAACCAAGTGACACTTTTGCTGCATGGTGGGCCTTAATCTGTTGGCCAATAATTTTATTTCAAATCACAATCGACGGAGTTTTGTGGGCTTATGGTCTGTGAACAAGGTAGAAATGTGCAATTGCGATGTGACAGACCCAGTAGAACATTAAACTGGAATTCATAACTTATCGTATCCGGGATATCACAATCACGATTCGATAGAGTATTGATGGTGCATATATATAGGACTTGTGTCTTGTTGTGATATGTGATTTTGATATCGCATCACAACTCGAACCTTGTCAGGGGCCTATTCTATAACACCTCCCCTTCGTCGATTTGCGATTGTGATCCATCGCATCGTACCCTCGCTATTCTAGGGCCGATTTTTAACATCGACCCGCCTACAATTTCAATTTGCGACATGCGGGGGCCAATGGCAGTTTGCCACTTGGCACCTCCTCATTCGCTGAAGGACCTTGCCACATCATCCAATCCTGCCATGTAAGCAAGTCAAATCTAAACTTTTACTTGCTCTAACTTCTGCATACGAGCTCGAATTTGAGTGTCATTCACACTGTTAGAATAAGAATAATGAGCTCTTTGATCTAAAGCTAAGTTTAACAAAATCTAGACACTTTAATTTTTGAGCATAATTTTGAGCACCTAATCACTTGTCCCACAAAAACTTCGATGTATCTTCCTCTAATACGTTCAACAATATTGAATCTGAGATACAAAACTATATTGTGCTTTTTTATTTCCGATTCAACTTCCCCCAATCTTCATTTGACATTGTTGTTGGTTTAGTACCTCGATCTACTGTGATCCAATGATCTTTATCCACCAACAGATCCTCCATATTGAGTTGCCAAAACTCAAATCTCTGACCATTAAATTTCTTGATATTTATCTTTCCATTGCTCGCTATATTCTTTCATTACAATAATCAATCCCACAGATCTCCCAATGAGAAGGGTCTACCACAGGCTCAAGAAAAACCCCTCAGCAAAAAATTCATCCCCTTGAAGCCGAAACAACTCTGATACCAAATGTATGTTTTAACCCTGTACAAAAATTATCTGCAAACAAATTCTTAAAACAAAAAATAAACAATGACGAGAGCATAAACATAAAAATATACACAAAGATTTCCCCTGGATCCCAAAACCAGGACTACTAGATTGATTTTTCATTATATTCCTTTCAATGTTACAATACATATATATACATGTTAGAGCATTCATAATCCATTAACCCTAGATTAGAATCATAGTTCCCTTGATTGGATCAAAAACACCATGGGCAAAAAACCATCATGCCCAAAACCATAAGTAGGTTTGCCCACCTAATATAACGTCAAAAAAAAAATCCTGAGGCATTGCCCTGGACCCCATGTAGGGGGCAGAAAAACCCCTTTCACGTCCCCTTCTAACCCCTTGCTTCGCACATGAGGCTAGACATGGAAATAATATAACACACACCCAACAAGGACAAATGAACCTTGTGCTTGTTGTGGGACTTATGGCCATTACACTCATTAAGTCCCCCTTCTCCCTCAAATGCATAAAGCATGTGAAGCTCAAGAAGTTGCCTCTAGAGGGAAGCAAACCATCGCTCAGCCCCCTCCTCCTTCCTCGCAGTTGGAAGTACTTACTAATGAAGCGAACAAAGTTCTTTCTATAAATTAATTACTCCAGAAGACTTGGAATATAAAATTATCCATTGAGGATATAAATATTATATTAAATATATGAACAAGAATAAGAATGATAATTTACAATGAGAACGAGAGGCTTGCTTTTATATCAAGAAAGTGTCTCATTTAGACATGCCTCTTCAACCTAATTACTAGTTTAACTAATCATTATTTATGATTATTATCTTTTGACTTAGTTACCAGAGAACCCACAGTAAGAACCATTTTTTGCCAACATTTCGAATCCCAACCAGTCATCAGGACCAAATGAATGCTTGATAGAAGAAGAGCTGATTTTAGAGATAAATAGTAAAGAGGACAGAAAATTAAGAAGAAGGTCGGCTGTCACTATTTTCTTTTGATGAGAGGTCGACCAATCTTATTTAATAATTTTTAATA
>APFE031709685.1:99839-119050 GCA_000404065.3 Pinus taeda | reverse complement strand
TTTATGCTTCAGAGATGGAGACTATGGATGTTGTTTTGGGATACCCTTGGATGGAATTAGTGGGTACTATAAATATTAATGTGCAGAAGAAATTCCTGAAGCTCTGGTATAAAAAGAAGAAAATTACATTACAGGATATTTCCATTAATAAGCAAGTAGATTCCAAGGAGGTTGAAGCAAAAGATGTTACAGGGACTGACATATCAGATGATGAGCAGTTGATGGTCGACAATCAAACACAAACAGAGGCTGAAGCCGAAAAGGTAACAGGTTTGACACATCTAATGAGGGTTTAGTGGTTGAAGTCATATTGGAAAAGAAGACACCACAATAGGCACCACAGCAGGGTGAATTAAAGAAAAAGACATCTTGGGTTAAAACTTCAACATATCATCACCCACATCACCCCACAAGACAACCATAAAGATGGAAACCAAGTAGTCACAACCCCCGTATGACGGATAGCGAGGAGCGAAGATCCACCTACTACACATCAAAACGGAAGAGCTACCACGGTCAACTTCCATATCAAGCGAGCGAGGCACCAGCGAGATCGAGGGTTCGCCTTTCTCTTAGATGGCTAGATGCACGTGCATGGTACCAGTGGACTACTCTTTTGAGTAGATCTTATTATTTGTGTTCTTCCCATGTTTCGGGGACGAAACATGCTTAGGGGGTGGAATGTTATATACCTAGGGGGGGTAATATTGGGTACCGAGGGAGGTACCCAAGGTAATAATGTAATAATGGGATGGGCCATAGTAATAAATAAGGTGGTTAACCCATGTCATGTAAGGGACCACAAGTAGTTAATAATAATGTAATGGGCCCATGGTATTAGTGATGGTATGAGTAAACCATGGTAATGATGCATGGTATTGTTGTATGAGGCCTATATAGAGGCTAGAGACTCCACATGGAGGGAAGTCAAGGAATTGTGTCAAGAATTATTGTATGTACAAGCATATGGCTTGTGGAGTGTTCTCCTTCCTTAAGGAGTGAATGCATGGTGTTGCCCTACCTTAAGGGTTTGATAATAAAGAAGCATTTCTATCTATTTAGATCTTGTTATTTTTGGGTTTATTTATATTTTCATATAATTCCGTGTTAGATCTACAACAATCTACTAAACTCCTAGGTTAGGATCCTACATCAGGGTCTCATGAAGCCTCATGGAAATCTTTAAAGCTTTTGCCAAAGTTATTATCTTTTTTTGTGGTAGCGGACTCCTTAAATGTGGTAGTAGCGAAGCTACAAACCATTTGCGATGTTGTTCATCCGTCAAATTCATATTGGCTTCACGAATCATACATTTTAGCCTCTAGTCTAGCTCCTAAGGAGTCTCACCTGGTATCATCGTGATCTCTTTAAATCCCACAATCGACTGCACTTCTGACTTTGGCCTACTAAGTTCTTTATTTAGCGTTGTTTGGATATCCGTGACTCTCGCATTTGGTTTATCTTTGGAGTACTTAATATACCAGGTCAACATGCAATCCTGTAGGGTGCTAACTAGTGGCGCTTTCTTTATATGGTCATCTATAATGCCTTTCACTTCCCATGCAGCGCTTACAACGAACCAGAATTGGTCTAGATCCTCATTCCCCAAACCTTTGAACATAGGAAACTTCACTGTGCTTGCCATATTGTATCACGGTCGTGGTGGAGTTTGTACAGGTGAAGATGGAGGTGATAGTGGTGAAGCTGGTGGTGGTGTGGGTGGAGGTGGTATTTGTGGAATTATTTGCCTTATCAGATGAATACCACTTCGCGAAGAGACCTTTGCAATCTCTTCCTTGTCTCCTTGTGGAGGTGAAACCAAGGGTATATTTTATGGACCCTTATTTCCTTCGTTCCTATAAACCTTTCCACTTTGTGTAGCCTTGAACATTAAGGTAACTGCATAACCCACTTTTCGTACAACAACATTTTAATCCAAGTATTCAAATACTTTACGTATCTACCTCATGGTCCTTTGAGAAAGCATCACTCTGCCTCGTTGTAGCTGACTGAGGTGTCAACTGTGAACTCAAAAGTGAATCATCCAATAATACGATCGATCCAATGATCAACAGAGTGCATGATCTTATCCTCTGATGTTTCCAACCTTCACACTAGCTCTGGGGTCCACACAATAGGACCGTCAATTTTCCACCTTCCTTGGCTATCTTCTAGCTTCGCAATCCACTCGTATAGTTCAGTAGGGAAGGACACGAAAAATATTTCATGGATCTTCGTATACAGGTAGCTTTCTAGCCACTAATCTTTTGATAGTCGCAGGTTTCTGCTCTCCTACACCACGAACTCGTGAATTCTTCTGTCCAACCAGCCTTTAATTTCTTTCTTAGTTGGATTGCAATGATATGCAATCACACATCTCTCGCAAATTTCGGTCCTAGCAATGGAACCATTTGTTGGCTTATGGGGGCCTAACCCAGGTTTAGAGTTATTTAGCCAAATAAATCCCTACACTATTGGCCCTTTCGGCATCAGCCCGGGGAGCACAGACTGAAGTCTCACCCGAATTAGTATATGGGGGGATGCTGGAACCAAGTTTCCAAACCCTTGAGATGTATGTGATGTCAGTTTAGTCCAACTAGACCTGCCTATACGTAGGTTGCTTCGCACACTATTCTAACCTTCAGTACCCTCACGAAGTGTCACAATTGTCTTTTGCATAGCCCTAACTAGGGGTTGAGAAGATTTCGTGCTGCTCCAACAGTGAACTGTGCTATTTCCCAACCTAGACTGACTATCTTACTTATCTTATTGACAGATCTTAATTATATTAATGTAAACAGATATTCCAACTTATGTTCACTTAATTAACACAATTATACATATTCACACATCATATAAGCATTAAAAGTGAAATTCATACCCAATATGGCAGATGCATAAAACTGGAAATAAATATGCAGAAATGATAGGAAAATTCTCTTTGTTAATACTTCCAACGGTTATAGACTCGACTCGCCCTGCGCACTCAACTACAGACAACTAGGCCTCTGGGCACTCAACTGCAAAGCCTCTTCCTACTCTACGACCTAAAACTAGACTCTACACTTCAGATCTATATTGCATACATCATTTATTTTCCATATTGTGATTAGTTGCCTTAACTACTTAGAGCCTCGCTCTATTTATACAATCCCATGGTCTGCGAACCATGGGTAGATATCTATAATCGACATTACATTATCAAAATTAAGGACAGGCAATCCTATGACTCTTTAACAAACTAAGCACTCCATGGCCACAAAATGTGGAGTCTTTACATTGGAATTACAAAATTGACCAAAATCTGGGCTCTAAGCCCCAAAACTTGCTTTGGAAGATCCTGCACCCAACATAGTAGAATAGGTTATAAAATTGAGAAAAAGTGGAATTAATCATGTAAAGTTCATAGACATGGAGGGTAAAAGGATCAAAATTGGGGAAAGAAGGTGCAGAAAATAGGTAAAAATCCACACCCAACATCTCCCCCCAACTAAAGAAACTGCATTTCCCGATGCAGAATCTCAGCTTCTCCTTTTATACCCCCAATGCAAGTTTGTCAAATTGTAAGCACCAGCAATGTCTTCACTTGGAGCTCTGTACCCTTGAATGGACATCAACTGATGTGGCCAGGATTCTTTTTCATAATCACATAGGTGGTAGCCCAACTGATACTCTTCTACTAGCAACCAAATCAAAGGAAATTTAAATTTGAGCCTAATCCAGAATGCCCCTAATGTCTGCACAATCTAAGCATACTTAGGCACCCATGTAACATCAACCACAAAATTTTTGTACTCAAAAGAGTCCCCTTCTTGTAACTCAGTGCTACAAGCCTCGATGTGTTTAAGACATCCTGCTAGTGCTCATCTTTTCATATGTGCATATAGGTTGAGGTAGATCCTAACATTCCTTTTCCTATAAACGATTGATTATTCATTGATCTCTATAGTGCTCAAGAATATCTTAAACTCACGCTTGAGTTCATAGATCATCCTTGGTTCAGCTCTGACCCACAATGTTGTCCTTCCTTCATTAGCTTCTGTTGATTTCATGGCTAGATGCCACTCAATCTGGTTCCTCATAAATGAAAGGAAGGCCCACAACTGCAAATCTCCCTTATAGGAGAAGGAACTTGCTACATTTTTCGTACTAACATACTCACACATGATATTATGCGAAAATATCTTGCAAAGCAAGATTTTTTCGTCAAAATCGCAGGAGTGAAAAATATCAAGAAAAGTTCAGGTCGAAGAACCCAAATAAGACCTATTCTCAAAAACTGCATTGAAATAAATAATATTGTTCCCAAAGGAACAATGGATACAAAAGGGACAACCGCTTGCATGCTAGCAAGTTTAGGGTAAGGTCATGGAGCTTGGTCTTGTCATTCATCAGGTTTGAGACCTACCGATGTAGCTGATACAGTTGTTCATCCTTCTTCATGGCTTCTTTTTGCCTTTGTGCTTCCCATTCTCTCTCCCACTCTTCCTTTAACCACTTCTACCTAAGGGAGTCCATCATCCCTTTGTCTTCCTTGAGCAAGATCACCCCCTCTTGTAGAGAGAGTGCTTGTTGCTTTTGTTTCTGTAGCTTTGGTAACAACAACATTTTTTCAAAACACTATCCTTCACTAGGACCCAGTGTTCTCCCACATGCACTATCAATTGAGTGTGTAACAACCTCCCAAGGGTGAAACTGTTCTTCTTCGACTGTTGGTTCTTCTATCACAAAAAGTTCTTCAATGGATTTTGTTATAGTTTCCTTATCTCCCTGATCAACTTCCATTCTCAATGCTAGTTCTTGTGTAACAAAAGTGTCATCCATAGACTTTTGTATATCATTTTTTCCCAAGTAGGCCTCTGTCTCCACTGTTGGTTCTTGTGTAACAATAGTGTCAACCACAGGCTTGTAGATGTTAGCTTCTCTTTCCTTTCCATGGTTGACTTCCGTCTCCACTGCTAGTTCTTGCGTAACAACAATGTCAGCTAAGGGCTCCTATGTATCTGCCACTAGATCATTTTCTATAGACTGTGCCATCTCAGTTGTTGGTTCTTGTGTAACAACATTGTCCTCAATGGGTTCTTTTGTTTCAACTTCCTAGATTTCAGTTTGTGTTTCCCTCAAGGTGGTGTATTCTGCACAGACTCTAAACCCTATTTCCACTAACTTCTCAGCACAGGCCATGCACACAATTCTAGAGACATCTCCCCTTCTCGCCCTATCTAGGACCTCAGCCAAAGTGTCTAATCTTGGGGCTCTTGCCTCTGCCTTTCCCTCTGCTAGTTGCTCCCTTAACTCTCTATTTTCTTTTTCTAAATTTTTAACTCTTAATAGCAAGGATTGAGTTTCAATCTTATGAGGTGAAGAAGGTTCCTCTGGCTGAGCCTAGTCCTCGTCCTTTTTCTCCCTTGCCTCTTTGTTCTTCTTTGACATGGATGAGGACTATAGGTAACCACTAACCCTATCCTCTGCTTTGGCTGCCTATCACCAATTCGTTTGTTTACTAACCTCTTACCAACCCTTATTATCAAAGGTTGGGGCTGCTCCATTGTCACCACTGGAGCTTCCACAGACGTCCCATTTTGACTCCTGTGGGTGGTCCTAGAGTTCTTCCTCATGAACTCTTCCCAATTCCTACCCTGACAACTTAAGGCATCCAACACAATGATCTTGATGAGGCCATGGTTGGTGACACATGTTTCTAGATGTGCATTTGTTTTCACGGTTGTGGCCATATGCCTAGTGTTTCCCAACAAGAAGTAGGGAAGATTGATCAGTTGCTGATGCCGAAGGTGATTTAGCAGAATGTGGTAATGTAACACAATTGTTGACCTTCCCTTGCAAGTAATGTACTTTATGAGGTAGAGGGAAAAATCAGCCCATGGCTAGGGAAGTGACAACTTGTCGATCCCCCTCCCTTTCTTTACCAGTGACTCCTCCTCTTTCAGGAAATCCCCCTTCAAGGAGGGGTCATTACCCTTCTTGTTAAACCACCTCTTTCCTTCCACTGGTAATCTCATATATTAAGCAATCACCTCTTCTGTAACCTCCAACTTCAACCCCCTAACCTCCCTCTGGTTTCTAAATTATTTGCAAAGTACATGGAAACACCATCATCTAATTCCTCCAACCTCTGGAAGAACTCAAACCAGCCTGCATCCTTGAAAATATTGCATGCTTCAGGGAAATCCTCCAAGGATTCTACGGACCCTGGCTCATGCTGAATTGCTGCTCCAACCATTGCTAAACAAATTCAGTGTTGTTTCTCTTCCTTCTCCTTTCCTTTAGAAGTTTCCGAGCAGTGGACACACTACTTAGCTATTTCAGCCTACACTATTCTCTTCCCACCTCTCTGACCACTCTGAATGGGGATGCAATGCTCCAGCAAGGATAAATGATAGGGTGGTAGGGTGGCGCAGGTGATGATTTCAAATTAGGATTTTTCAATCATGGTTCATACTGCATAGTAATATTGCCTTATTAATGCTAAGTTATGGGCGGTCTCATCGAAGGTACACTTTCCCTTTTTGGTATGATTGGGAATTAAGTAACAATAACTACCAGGTCATCGTGCCTTAATTGCAGGTTTGTTTTGAATAATCACAAGTCATGCGAAGGTCATGTCGCAATATGATTAGTTCTCCCCCCCTAGCTTAAATATGATAGCTATCCTCGGCTGTCAAAAGTCATTTTAAGTTGCCATAATTACAAAATAAATCGAATAACAATATTACCTTTGTATGACATACCTAGGTGACATGGGAAGAAGTCATGGGTGGCGCAATGCACGAACCTAGCTCCAGTGGCGAGACATGTGAACTTAACTATGATAACAAGAACCACGATGATGCCTGTTGTTTATTGCAATAAAATATCTTATTCCAATTATTTCTAAAAGTCGTCAGCTATTACAGGTGTAACATCCAAGACGACTGGCATATATGATTATTGTAACAAAAATAGAGAAGAAAAGATCATGTAAAAACACTATCGTAAGGTATGCTTTGAAATAACAAGTTTTGTTATAGAGTGTGTAATAGCCGCCGCAAGGTGGTTTTCAACTGCTACAGAAATTGTTTGTCTGTGCCCAAGAAAGGTTTTCACAGCCAAATTATTTTATTATGTTTTTTTTTTAGATTTTGAAGGTGTAACACTGCCAACCGTAGTTCATTTTCAGTGGTTACACTTATTGGAAAAATTAGAATTTTTGCAACATAGGGGGGCTTTCGCCTATTCCCATAATATCAAGATCTAAATCTGTGACAATGTTGATGAATGAATCCCTTTTAGCAGGTTTTTAACATAACCGAAGATGCTACCCATTTGCAAGAAATAGTGTCTTCACACTATCAATGGTCACCAAATTTACAGTCCCATTATCAAAGACTACATCTACCTCATAGGGACCTAGCCATCTAGTGCAGAGCTTACCCTTGAAGTCTTTAAATATTGAGTCGTATAAGAGAGACCAATCTCATTCCTAGGACTTCTTCTTCTTGATGAACATCTCTTTCCACTTAGCTCTTTTTCATTGGATTATCTTTGTTTGCTAGATAGCAGCTAATAATTTCTCCTCCAATTCATTGAGTTGGTTCAACCTCTGCTTTTGTGTTGTAGCCAGATCCAAATTGACCTGCAATGTTGTTCTTAGTGCCTTGATTTCAAACTCAATGGGGAATAAGGAGTTTTTACCATACACAAGTTGATATGGTGAGAATCCCATGGTATTCCTCCATGTAGTCCTATATTCACACAATACTTTTAGAATTTTTCCAACCCAATTTCTTCGATGGCTGGCCACAGTCTTAGTAAGGATCCCCTCAATGACTTTGTTAGTGCTTTCCACTTGGCCATTTTATTGTGGATGATAAGGTGTGATTCTATGATGGATTTTATAGTTTTCAACCAACTCCTAGATCCTATGAGATGTGAACTGGGGCCCTCTATCTGTGACTATCTACCTAGGTATGCGAAATTGGACAAGGGTGTCTTCAAACAAAAAGTTTGAGATAACCTGCTCCGTGGATCTAGTTAGTGCCTTTTCCTCAACCCATTTTTTGGCATATTCAGTGCAAACCAAGATGTAATATTTATGTCTAGATGAAGGACTAATTGGTCCCACAAAATCTAAGGCCCATTTCTCAAAAGGTTCTAAGACGATTTGGGGCTATAACGACATCTCATCTGATTGCAGTGGTTGGCCCATCCTTTGGCAGCTATCACATCCCTTCATAAACTTCTTGGCATCCTGAAATATTGTTGGCCAATAATACCCTATTCAAAGGACTTTCTATCATGTCTGTTTGTCAGTGAAGTGCCCTCCACAAGGGTCCTCGTGACAAGCTTTAAGGATGTCAAATACCTCATCTTCTCTAACACAATGTCTGATCTAAAAATCTAGTCCAGTGTGATAGAGGTTCCCATCAATCCAAGTATATGTAGCACTTTGTTATATGATCTTTCTTTTCTCCTTGGAGGACAAATACTATGGAAACTTCCCTGCAGCAAGATAATTGGCTATATCTGCATAGAAAGGTAAGTAAGTAGAAATAACAAAGAGATATTCATTTGGGAAAGAATGCTTAGTAGGAATGCAATTTTCATCAGAATTTAACCTAGAAATAAATTCATCTATTACATTATATTTTCCAGGTCTATTGACAATTGTGATTATAAGAAGAGCTTCGGCGTAAATCACATAAAAAAGACCTTTGTCGACGCGTTTCAAACCAACTAGTGTGGTTCATCGTCAGGACAACTTGTCCTGACGATGAACCACACTAGTTGGTTCAAAACGTGTCGACAAAGGTCTTTTTTATGTGATTTACGCCGAAGCTCTTCTTATAACTATGACAGACCACAGAAGCCACAATTCTATGACAATTGTGATATCAAATTCTTGTAGCAACAATAACCAACGTGTAATCCTACCATTAGTAATTGGATTATTCATTAAAAAATGAATGGCAGAATGGTCAGTGTGTACAAATACTTGATACCCGGTGATATAATGTTGGAATTTATTGATGGCATGCATGACTACCAAGAACTCCTTCTCGGTCACTATGTAGTTTAGCTCAGCTGGGGTTAGATTTGTTCTTATGTAGTAAATAGCATAAGGTTTTGTATCCTCTAGATGGCCCAAAATGAAACCTACAACAATATCAGATGCATCTGTAGCTATGTGAAATGGCAGTTCCCAATTAGGTCCTCGAAAGATCGGAGCTCCTAATACACAACATTTTAGTTTTAAAAAGGCATACTCACACTTCCCTGTCCAAAAAAATTCAACATCCTTCATGAGCAAGGAAAATAATGGTGATGCAATTTTTGAAATTTTTTCTATAAATCTCCTATAATACCCTGCATGCCCTAAGAAAATATGTACCTCTTTTTTCATTTTGGGGGTTGGAAATTTCAGAATTACCTCTATTTTTGCAGGGTCTACCTTGATTCATTTAGTAGAAATGTAGTGTCCACAAATGATCCCTTCAGTCATCATGATGTGACATTTTTCAGTGCTCAAAGCAACATTACTCTGTACACAATGTTCCAACACTTTTTCTAGATTAACTAATGTTGTTTCAAATGCATTTCCATAAGGTATAAAATTGTCCATGAAGATTTCAAGACAACCGTTCCACAAGTCAGAAAAATTCCCAATGTTTCCCTTTGAAAGGTTGTTGGTGTATTACAGAGTCCAAAAGGAGGTAATCTATATGCGAAGGTTCCCCAAGGGTAGGTAAAAGTTGTTTTATCCTGATCTCCCTGGGAAATTTGTATATGATTGTAGCCACTAAATCCGTCCAAGAATGAAAAGAATTTCTTTCTGGAAAGGGTATCAAGGACCTAATCTATAAATGGTAAGGGAAAATGGTACTTTTGAGTGGCCTTCTTAAGTTCTCTATAATCTACACAGACTCTCCACTTTCCATTCTTTTTAGGAACGATGAAAAGCGGAGGCACCCACTGATTTTCAAATATCGGATAAATAAAATTAGCACTCAAGAGTTTTTCTAATTCTTCCTACACTACCTCCTTTAGTGCAAGGTTCATGAGATGTTGTGGTTGTCTAACTGGCTTACAACCACCCTTCAAATAAATACAGTGAGTGCATAGGTTAGGGTGGATCCCTTTCATGTCTGTATAGTCCCATGCAAATGCCTTTTTGTATTTCTGTAACAGTTGTAACAGCAATTGGTTTTGGTCAGCAGTCAAGTTGGGGTTAATATTCAAAAACTTTCCAGGTTCTATCTCAATTGGAATGCTATCAATATTTAGAATGGTTATCATTTTTTCAAAATCTATATCTTCCTACTCTTCTTCCTCAATCACATTTTTAACAACAGCGACAAAAAGTGAGTTACTAATAAAACCATTAATGACATCATCTTTTGTCTCATCCTTGAAATACAGGGCTTTCCTCAGAGTGAGGAGTGGTAAGGAAAGATCTGACTTAGGCTCAAACTCATCCCACCAAGGGTTGTGTACATCCACATTTGGTTTTGGGGGGTAAGGGCTAAGGTTTTTTGTTTCCTGGCCATCCAATATCACCATAGATCCAGATCTGCAACCTATAAATGCATCCGCAGTGGCCAACCAAGGTCTCCCTAAGATCAAAGGATGTCCCCCCAAATTGGATTTGGGCTATAATATAAGAAAGTCAGTCAGATACCTCTAGGAAGCTATTGTAATCACTATATCCTCTAACACCCCCCTTGGTTTAACACTAGACCTGTCTGCTAATTCAAGTATAGTAGGAGTATGTCTAAATCCCTGTAGCCTGAGAGTTATCAAGAGGTCATTTGTCATTACATTAATGACAAGCCCGAGATCAATCAATGTGTTAGCTACGGGATAATCATTAATGTAGAAATTAATCATAGGATTTCCTCAATCATTATACTTAGTTAGAAGAAGCTCAACAAAAATTAATTCAGATAACTTCCCCATCACATGTATGGTGGCAGGGTCTTTAGGCTTCCTCCTAGGTTTCTTGATGCACAAATCTCTCACTATTTTAGCATAAATAGGTACTTATTTAAGGGCTTTTAGTAGAGGAATTCATACATTTAGATTTTGCAACTCCGAAAGAAAGTCAAATTCTAGTTGTAAAGTCATCCTAAGTTCAGCCAATCGCTGAGGGTAGGAAGGGTCCTAAGTTACAAGAATCGAATCGGCTGTTAAGGTGTATCAACCCTTCCTAAGTTGGATGTTACAACAATGACAATTCTTCATGGGTTGGCTATTACAGGAGTAAAAACTTCCTCTATATCGGTTGTTATAGGCACAATATCCACCCCAGAGCCTCCGACATCTCTTCTGGATGGTTCACATTCCTCCTCTGTAATGATAGGGGAGTGACTTGGTTTAATTACCTTGACTAGTCACAATCGTATTTCATTAAGCCCCATAGGGGTAATAATATAATTATAAAAGGTATTCAGAGGCTATATTCTCTGAGCTTCTTTATTGTTCAGGTTTGGGTTAGGTTGCACAAGTAGTTGGGGTCACATAGGCAGTGGAGGAGCAAGAGTTTGGAAAGGAGGTAACTGCAGTTGTCGTTGCATGGGTAATCCAAGTAAAGCTGAATTATGGGCATTTCCTCTCAGGTTATGATTCCAAGGATATGGTTGAGATTAAGGATATTGGATAGAGGGAGATGGAGACCACTAGTTCCAGGGTGAAGGAAACTACACTGAAGGAGTAGGATATTTCCATGGATATTGTTGAGTATTATATGCATTGTTCCATGAATTGAAAAAGGAAAAATCTTGACAATACCTGGAGGTCATGGTTGTCATGGCCTCCTTGGTGCGATGAAATAAGAGGACTGCACTTCTTCACTTAACTCTCTAAGTACTGCCTTCAATCTAGGAATCTCTGGACATTGCCCTATTAAATGTTCCATTTCAAAAATATTACACAAGTTGATGTTGTTCAATTCACATTCCCTCAAAGCATGTTTCTTCCTGTAATTCAAACAAAACACAGCCATAGGTGTGTTAGTTTCCTACTTGTGCCTTCTTGATCTGCACTGTCGTTATTTGGGAAGAGAAAGTAATGAGGATATCGGTCTTGAAATTTTCAAACAAATTCCCGATCTCTGGTTTGGTTTCTCCTCCTCCTATATATTTTTGTATTTAGGAAAAGGCATCTCGAATTGTGCTCCTCCCCTTAGATGATCCCCTAGATCATCTTAGACAGAGATTTACAATTTCAACAAATGACTCTTGTGATATATCCCACTTCCCTAAGAGGTTCAGGGTGTCAAGGAAGTTATCCCTCATTCCTTTGATAAATATAGTGTTCAAGATTTCCTAGTCTAAATCACTATGTTTAGATCTCCGCAGATTATAGTGGAACCATTACAAAAAGTCTTCCAGACTCTCATCCTCTTCCCGTGTCATTAAAAATATCTCCTCCCTAAGTCCATGGTTCTACAATAGTATTGGTACTTTGATAATAACATCTCCTTCATATCGTTCCATGTTCGAATAGAGGCGGAGCCCAGTGCCATTAACCATCTCAAGGCTACCCCTTTTAAAGTAGCAGGAAATAATTTCATTTTGCAAGCATCTGAGATATAATCATGGCTTCTGCATAAGACATCAAACTCAAATAGAAAGGTGTTTGGATCTTCCACAGTCACCCCTTGGAAGGATGGTAAGGATGATAGAGGAATATTTTTCGTAGGAGCTTCACCTCTGATATCCCCTATTGGGAACTCAAAAGCAGGGTTAGTAGAACCTATTTTAGCATTGTTTTCATTGTTGTCCCCCATGACTAATCCTTCTAACCCTTGTTGTAATAGACTTCCTTCAAACTATTCTTGTGATGGCCTTGCAGATGTGATCAATCCCTGAGATATCCTTGGGGCTGGTTGTTTCACCCCACTACCTGTATCTGGGTATTGATAAACCAATAGGTTCTCTTCCATCTTAGTTGTTTGATGTTCCCTCCTTAGTTTCCCCTTGTCCCTCGGTCCTCAAGTTCTGGCTACTAGCTTCCCCCTCTTACTCCTAAATTGGATTCTTGATCTTGGGGGTGTGGGTGATAGCTTTAGAATGATATGGTCCCAAGATAGAGGAATCAGAGGCTTCTGCTCTTTCTATGGGAGTAACATCTTTATGTGGCCCTGTTTTCCTTGCATCCCTTTGAGAGTTGTACTATTCATTTTCTACCTTAGAGGTTAGTTCCTGGATAAATTTTTTCCTTCCTAGATATACACTCTTCCTTTCCTTTTGTACGACCCATTTTTTCTATGACTAATTAGAGTGGGGGTATTTTTGGTATCTCTATAATTCCTATAGTTGCACACATGGACCTTATGTGTATTAATTCACACCCTAAGTGTCTCATTCTTCAATAGTGGTGAGCCTACCGATGTATGTTAGAGTGATGCACAGGTTCATACCTCTCGTCTTAATGCCCAGTAACTGAAGAGTTGAAGACACACTAAACAAACACCAAAATCCCCTAAGTTCCCTAGTGATCATAATTTTGAGCTCGCCTAGGTATGTTAGAGAGATGCGCAGGTTCTTACCTCTCATCTTACCTCCCAGCTATTGTGGACTAGGAACTCTCTATCATCAAACAAACAACTTGGCTGACTATATCTTCAACTGCCATCGTCGGAAACGGTGCCAAAATGTAGTATTGCTTTAATCAATCTGAATTGACAGAGGTTGCAACATTTAATTGTCAACCCAGGGTAGGTCTTGTTGTTTCAATGGAGTTTGCACTGTTTGTGCTGATACACTACAACCAAGAATGTGAAAATGGGGAAAACAGTAAAAGATGTCGTTGAACCAAACTTTTGACATAAAAACACTCCACAGAATTGAATCACACTTCACAACTATCAAACTAAATGCATGCCACATAGTGACTAATATCTACTCTAGTTGGTTACTACCATTTTGTTGATTAACTCAATGTAACAACATAATATAAACTAGCATTTGCACCAGATGTTGCAAAGAAAACGCCGTAAGGCATAAATTCGAGAAGCATTGTGAGATATAAAGAATCATTGAAGATAAAAATTAGTAGCAACAAAAAATGATGACAAGTGTGCACTGAGGGGAACTCGTTTCAGAGGGAACTGCCTTACGGCTTAAATATGAAGGATCAGTACTATCATATATATATGATTAGTGGCTTCAGATTAATTCAATAATTGGTCAGTTCAATCCTAAGTAGGAAGAGGAAGAGTGCAGAAGGTTTTGTCAGAAAAACATTGGATTTTTTGTCAGAAAAGAATGACTTTTCTGGATAATTTTGAAGAATGAAATTTTTAGAAATTTAGATGACATTGATCAAGAACGCCTTTCTCAGTGCATTTCTTTCTCTGGGTTTTGCACGCGGCACAGGAAGATCAGGGCACTTGTTCCTGCTTGCAAGTTGTATCGATAATACGAAAAACTATTATAAAAACACATAAAAAGACACACCCCAACCAAAAACTATTATAAAAACACATAAAAAGGCACACCCCAACCAATTTAATGCCAATCCCATTCAAACAAGCATAAAGGAGTATATGGAAGGATACAAGTTGTTCAAGGGGGAAAGAGCTTTGGAGATAGATAAACACATTCAAACATAACAAAGGTAACTTTTTGTTAGATTCCTCGGTACATTTCTTTCTTTGGATTTTGCACCCGAGCTATATCGATAATCTGAAAAACTATTGTAAAATACACCACAAAAAAAAAATACACACCCCAACCAATTTAATGTCAATCCCATTCAAGCGCATGAAGGAGTATACGGAAGGATAAATGTTGTTAAAGGAAGAAAGAGCTTTGGAGATAGATAAATACCTTCAAACATAACAAAGGTAACTTTTTGTTAAATAAAGATAACTTTTTGTCAACATAAGTAACCTTGGGAAATGAAAGCATGAAGGAGGATATCAAATGATACAAGGTGTTAAAGGGTGACATAAATACCCTCAACATAAAAAAAAATTGTTATTTTTTTTCCAATATAGCTAGACTAGTCCTTGTGAAAGTGAGATTGAATCTACGCCCTGAATCCAAAATACATCATCTCTGCGCGAATACATGACATTCCTTCGCTGCCATTAGTCAAAGCTAACGATGGAGAAAGCTGCTGCATCCAACGCTCCTTTCAGGGGAATCATCAACGATATCAGAGGAAGGCTGCCATGCTACAAGCAGGACTGGATCGGCGGATTCACTGTAGGATTCAGGTTCGATTCCTCATCTACACCCACATTTTATAAGCCCTGCTAACAATGGCTATTGATTTTGGAGATTTTTGGTGTGAATATGCACAGGATTTTGGCTCCAACCGCTTACATTTTCTTCGCTTCTGCTCTTCCTGTGATAGCATTTGGGGAACAACTCGGCAGAGATACAGGTAATATCACAAACGGATTGCATTCAACCGAGGCTTTTTTTTTTACGATGAGTCCTTGTGCAATTCTGGAATCTGTGCTGATGGACGCTTTTATATGCTGGATCCTGTAGATGGGACTTTGAGCGTTGTCCAAACACTAGCTTCAACTGCCATCTGTGGGATAATACATTCCATTTTAGGTGGGTAGCCATTGCTAATCTTGTGAGTTGCAAAGCCCACTGTTCTTATGTATACGTATATGTTCAATTTTGCTAAAGACAGAAGTGATTTAGGGAAACATCTGTTTCTCGCATGGGCAGGATGGTGAGCATCAGGAAACCTATGGGTATGAAGTTTATCAATATTAGCAAATGTTGAAGTTCTTGACATAACGGTTCGCTGCTGTGCAGGGTTTGTGTCTGGACATCTAAATTAGATAGGATTCGCATCACTCAATTAACAAAACCGAGAATATGCCCACACCACTGAATAACCTAACACTGAGTAAACCCAATTTCAGCCCAACAACAAAAGAACAGAACCCCAAAACTGGATCTCAAACGAGCTGCTGTAAAAAAGTTGTACCTTTGACAGGGCGCCTGCATGATATTTTGTTGCTGAAATCCTCGGAAATTCAGCAGCGGAGGGTCTGCATTTCGTTTGGGAATCGAACCGGCGAACAACGGGTAGTCAATATCTCGAGTGCCTTGAGGCTCCTTACGCTAGAAAATGAAAGCATGAAGGAGGATATCAAACGATACAAAAGCATGAGGAGGATTCGAAGTGTAGCGCATGCTTTCCAGATGCCAGATGCCATGACCAGATGCCAGATGCGATGCGCAGGAGGGATGATGCGCGGGAGGGATAATGAATCGAACACTTCGAATCAAACGGTGAATATTAATTCTATCGTCTAACAACGAAATCAATGGCGCAGGAAGGTACAACGTGGCACTGGAGGGGAGTTCTTCCCAGAGGAACGCCTTACGGCGAATTAGAAAAGTAGAAAATGTAATTCACAAATTGCACAGCAACAACAAGAAACCATATGATAATTAGCGAAACTAGAATGTACACTACCTCTATCACTAGAGTCCCTGCCAAAGAGGAGGTCTCTTCCTCCTTAGCAAAGTGCATGGGAAACACAAAAGTAATTAACGAATCAGCTGAAAAGTAGTAACAACATCACTGTGATGATTAATATTAAAATAATTTAGAAATACAGAAGCAGAGTAACAATACTCTTATATATGCCATGACCTTGTACATGGAAAATCGAGTTCCTTTATAGTTACTACATACTCAAAATTAGAAACAGATTAGTCATGAGAATCTCACAATTCTCATGCTGATAGAAAATAAAAGTAGTTACAACCTATTTCTAAATAGTTAGGATTGCAACTGTTTGGGTCTCTTGCTTCCAAAATAAACAATTCCTAATGTCAACAACTGTTATGTGGAATAGTGCCCACATTTTCCAGCTTCGGTGCAACAACACCCTATGAGTGAATAAGTGGTTCGGGACATTACGACAATCACTAGCGACAACACCCTTGGTGTAACAATGGACCTTCATATTAGTGCGTGGTGTAACAACAACCAGTAACAACAAACAAGGTGTAACAACGAACTGCTCTACCCTTCTTTGTAGTTAATGAACACTGCTTGTTTACTCCAAAACTTTGTTCCTTAGAGAAACATCTTAAACGGAGAAGAGATTCCCAAAATACTCCTTCAATGATTTCCCAGTTAGCCATAAAAAGGAATAAAGCATTGTATTATTTAATAAAATACGGAAAAATAACATGACAGTAGAATATGTTATAAAAGTGAGAAAAAGGGGAATTAATCATGTAAAGTTCATAGGCCTGGAGGATAAAAGGATCAAAACTGGGTAAAGAAGGTGCAAAAAATAGGTAAAAGGCCACACCCAACACCAAGATTAAGATTCTCTTATGTGAGAAATAGGTTATGTTGTTTCCTTGATGTTTAGATCTATGCAAAGTGGATGGATCTTTAGAAATTGAGAAAATGCAGGCCCTGAATATATCCCATTGATTGGACCTCGTTTGAGAAATGACGAAGGAATGGTACAGGCCTCACCACCAAGTGTTTTCCAGCTGATAAGACAAGGTTCTCCACAAATACATCATCCATCCACTCCACCTCCACCTTCACCTCCACAACATACACCTTTGCCCACACCTCTACCACCACCACTAGCGTTCAACATGTCAAACTCAATAAAGATGCCAATTTTCAAGGGTATAGGGAGCAAGATACATATCAGTTTTGCTTTTTTACGAATGTTGTGTGGACCACGTAGAAGATCAGTGATGATAACATAAACAAGGCACAGTTAGTTACTGCTATGCAACATCGCGCACTGATGTGGTTTATTAAGTATTGTGTTGATCATCCTATAGCAATACTAGCAGAGACTAAGGATGCTTTAAACAAAGATTTTAGTAAGCCTAAGTCTGACTAATAATAAGTGGTTGGATTTAAGGAAATCATGATGAGGGTTGATGAAACACCTTGGGAGTTAGATCATAGGTTGAAGTCTATGATCCATGAGGCTAATATGCAGCTCACAGATTGTCAGCACCACAAGTGGTTTATAGCTTCACTTCTACCCCACCTGAGGATTTCTTTGTCACAACAGAAGATAGGAACTTAGGCATAATCCCTAGAAATCTTGATGAGATCTCATGCGAAACCTATTCAGGACGCGACTTTTGGAGTCCAACAAATTCACTCACAGTTGCAGAACCTATGCTTGGAATTGCAGAGCCTAAAAAAATAGAAGGAGGCTAGGCCAGAGGTGTGCGAGGAAGTCTAGTTCCTAAAGTGTAAAAGCTAGGGGCATGATAAACACCACTGCCCTATCTTCACTAATTATATTACAAGAGGGCGACCAATTCCCCTAAGGCCAGAAGCTCTAGTTGGGCCGAGTGTGGGGGCCACACTATGTGCACTATTCTTCAATTGGCCAGAAAACATGTAACAGAGAATTTTCATTTGCTGCAAAAATTTGTTCAAATTCCACAATAGTTGTTCTGCAATTTCTACAAATCAGTGGGCCACAATGAGCACCATAGTTGTAGCTACAAGTTGATGATGGAAAGAATGACTACCTACAAAATGCAATCAGAAACTCAACCTCTGGATCAAGGCACTGGAGGAGCACATGAAGGATATCAAGGACAATGATGGGGTGGAGGAGGAGGAGGGCTTGGTAGAGGCCCAGGACAGGGTATTTTCTATAACTTTGTGACACCAGGGCACTACATGCAAGAGTGTCAAAATCAAACACGTCTGTCATGTCTATACTACAGTTAGTTTGACCACACTATAGAAGAATTCCTTGTTTTGATAGCTAAGATGCAGGAGAAAAAGGCACAGCCTCAAAAACTATGCAAAACTTACAAATGATGAGGGATGAGCTCTATGAAGAAGATCAAAATGTGAATATAGTGTTGAGGAGTGCAATAAAGACTAGCGATGACAAGGGAAAACAACTTGAAGAGGACAGATGGGTCTGCAAGGCCCTAGAAAAGGAAGTTGGTTTTGATTTGGCGTGTGTGAAGGAAAAATTTATGGAGGCCAAGAAAATATTTTTTGAGGAATCCACATCAAGGAGCCGAAATAGAGTACCAGGAACTAGCACGACAACAGAGGTTGATCCCTCTGTGCTTATCACATTCTTGGAAACTTGCATGAAACTTCTGCACGATAGAAAGGTTATGAAATGTTTGCAATAATTAATAAACAAGTTTGTTGTCAAGGAAAATTGCCCTGATAGACACCGCGTGGTTAGGAAAATTTGAAAACATAAGGAA
>APFE031709685.1:48130-85342 GCA_000404065.3 Pinus taeda | reverse complement strand
TGACAGTGAAACATTTTATTGATATATGCATGGTTCATTTTACTCTGGTTGAGAATGGCATTTGGCTGAAGACTAAGAGAAGTATCAAGTTCAGAATCCTTTTCATGATGCATTGAAATGAAGGTTCAAACTCTGTGGTTGCTGGCAGTTAACATACTTTGACGTTCATCTGAAGCTTACATCAATAAAAGGGGTTGTTGATATTTCACGATTGTAGAGAGTTTGATCATTGACATGCATACACTGCTTCAACTTCTATTGTCATAGATTTGTATCAGTACTGTCTCTTATATATGTCACTGGTATGTGTTAGTCTGGCTGAGTTTAGATGATATATGGCCGAGCAAGAATTGATCAGCTAGGGTCTGGTGCACTATTAAAATATCTTGAGCTATGTATTGCTAGGGTTTATCTGTGCAAATTGCAAATTGAGCAGTATTGATGTTTTAAACAGAGAATGAGCGTATACTGCTGGTCGGTGATCTTGGCGCTTGAGTTCTCAAGTGGAATGGATCTCCATCTATGGCTTGGTCTTATTCTTTTAAGGCTTCAATTGATGGTTTGAAGGCAGAACTGTACCTTACACTGGTTCTCAACTCAAGGGAGAAACCTCCAAAAGCACTTAGTGAAGCTTTTCAGCCTCTTTTAAACACACGGTGCATGAAGAATTTGGAAAACTTGTGCGGCCATCTTCAGTTAAGATGTTGAAGCGCAACCCAGAACTTGCATTGGAGGTTGTCTGTCTCCTTCTGAAATTGACAAACCTTGACTTGAGCAAATATGTTGGTGATATTCTACCCACAGTTCTACAGCAGGCTCGCCACAATAATGAAAGCAGAAAGAAAGAGGCTTTGGAGATAATTAAAACTCTTAGTTTGCAGTCCAGTGATCCAGATGCCATAACAGCTATGTTCAATTCCATCAAAGGAGTTATTGGGGGGTCGGAAGGGAAATTGACCTTTCCTTACCAGAGGGTTGGAATGTTTAATGCAATTCAAGCATTGTCTAGTGCCCCTGCTGGCAAAGCCTTGAATACTTTGGCAACCACTATAGCAAGTTATCTGATATCCATTTACAGAGCAGATGGGAATGAGGAGGCACGCAGTGCAATATTCTTGCAAAATCATTTTTGAAGGGCCTTCTGGCAGCACACCGTGGTGGATACATGGAATCATCACAAAGAGAGGAAGGACCTGCTCCTCTTTTATGGAGAGCCTCTGATTTCTTAAAGTGGGCAGAATTGTATCCTTCTGAGCCAGAACTTTGAGGTCAAACCAGGACTGTAATATAGGAAATAATGCTAGTGTCATTGACCACACAGCAAGTATCATTGCAATAATGGATAGTCACTTGAACATCATCAGAGCAAGATCTACAGATCAAATTGATAACAAGGAAATTAGCAAGTCAGATAATCGTAATCCACACATAGTAGACATTAGTTCCACTAATGTGTCTGGTGGTGGCTCAAAACCAAAACGAAGGAACAGAGGGCATGTACTTCATAAACGAGCTCCACTTGATAGTGCAGAAAGAGGTCAGAGTGACACTGAAGATAATTTATTATCTTCTATATCTCCTATCAGAAGTAATGAACATGGGGGTGTTTTTCCATCATTTGAGGAAAATATAAAGATAGAGGCGGCTCTTGCAGGATGGGAAGAAAGGGTCGAAGCAGCAGAACTTGAAAGGGCTGTGTTATCACTTCTAGAGGTTGGTCAAATAGCTGCAGCAAAACAGCTCCAACACAAACTTTCACCAACACATGTGCCATCAGAGCTCTTACTTATAGAGGAAGCTTTGAAAGTTGCAGAGATTTCCAATCCTAATATGAATGGATATGTTACAATGCCAATGACCGAGTGTCCTGCATTCGCATTACTCCAGTCTTTGAATTTAACAGAAAACATCAATATGATGACACCTTTAGAGGTATTAGAAGTGATTGCAACTAAATGCTGTGAAGGACGCGGAAGAGGTTTATGCAAGAGGATAATAGCGGTGGTGAAGATTGCCAATTTTCTAGAGCTCTCATTTTCTGAAGCATTCCAGAAGCAGCCAATTGAACTTCTTCAGCTTCTTTCTCTCAAAGCCCAAGATTCACTAGAGGAAGCTAAACTTCTTGTTGAGACTCACTCAATGGCTACAACAAGCATTGCACGTATTGTTGTCTTTGGGTTCCTGGATCGCAAAATCAGCAGATGGCTTTGTACATGATGCTGCTTCTTTCTTTGCTGTGGGACTTAAAGAGAAGGAAAATTTGCGAAGAGCACACCTTCGTAGTCTGAGATTAGCATGCCAGAACTCAGATATTTTGACATGGATGATACCTTTGGCAGAGCCATTTATACAACTTGTTAAAAGTGGCACTTCTAAGCCCGCACAAAGACTAGAGGGAATGTATGCTCTGTTTCTGGTAGCAAAGATTGTGGCTGTGGATGCAAAAGCTGATGAAATTCTTGCAAAAGAAAAGATCTGGCAATTGGTTTTTCAAATGGATTCTTCTCTGATTTCTACTACACTGGCATCAAGATTATCTTCAGATGATTGTTTGGCTTTTATGGATCTTGTTGAGGTTCTACTGCTGGAGCATCCTCACAGAGTGACAAAATATTCAGGACCAAAGCAGCTTTTATGGTCTGCTGATGAATGGAAACTTTGAAAAGGCGGGGATCGATAGAACATCACGGGCAGGCGTGATGGATTCATTGCCGGGGTGGACTATAGAGGGCACGGTGGAATATGTAAACGCCCAGATCAGCCAACAGATAAGTCTTCAGAAAGGATCGACATATTCTCTCACATTTAGCGCGGCGCGAAACTGTGCGCAGATGGAATCGCTCAACGTTTCTGTGCCTCCGTCTACTAGGAACGTAGATTTGCAGACTCTGTATAATATTTATGGCTGGGATGCCTATGCCTGGGTTTTTAAGGCCCAGGCTGACAATGTCGAGGTTATTTTCCACAATCCGGGCTTGGAAGAAGATCCAACTTGCGGTCCCATTCTTGACGCCATCGCCTTGAAACAGATTTCTACTCCTGAAAAGCTCCGAAACAATGTTGTGATTAATGGAGATTTCGGAGAGGGGCCGTGGATGTTTCCGAATGAGACCTTGGGGGTTCTTGTGCCGACAAACCTGGACGTGGCAACATCATCTCTACCGGGATGAATCATAGAGTCGAGCAAGGCGGTGCGATGCATCTACTCGAATCACTACAAAGTTCCCGAGGGTAAGAGAGCCATCGAGCTTCTTTCGGGCAAAGAAGGTATTATTTCGCAAATGATGCCATATCAACATGTGAAGGCTGCGTTAAATTTAGTATGTTACAAGCTTTTTAGATGGTCATGTCTCCTTGTTAGATGGAGTCCATCTGTTACTACAACAAAGAATGCGTTCACGAGAGTTGCATCTATGCAAGCATCTCTGCTTTGTGCACTTTCACAGGGACCAGTCCGATTACGGAAGGCCAGTAAGAGGGTCTTTATTCATCTCCTTCAGGAGGTACCAACAATTTTCAAACTCTATATTGGATAGCTGCAGAATGGAAGTTTCAGAATGGAAAATAGAAGTTGAGAGACCTCCGTATTGAAATGGGGAAAGAGGTGTGTGACACTGTGATTGTAGCTTTGAAAGAATTAAATGAATACAATGCAAGCAGAAGATATCCAATACCAGAGGCGTGGAATAAAGCGGAGAACAGAAGGATAGCAAGCCACCACCTCAATCCAAAAAGACAAAATCATTTATGGAACCGCCTAAAGGATTCATGCGCAGCCTTAGATATTTACTCCAAGATGCCAGCTGCCCCAGCTCAGCCCATATAGTCTTTCATGCATTTATTTTTAGCAGAAAACACTGTTTTAGTTCAGATCTGTTTAGATCGGTTTGATAGATATTTTGAGATATTTTCCTTGAGATCTTATCCACAGATCTAAGTCTGTAAATTTTTTCTATAAAAACCTCCCTATGTACTGTTCAAAGGGTGAGAGTTTTTTGATCGACAAGCTGATTTTGAAACACTGCTGTGTACACTCTGAGAGGTTTAATAAACAGAGCTTGCTGGAACATGTGTGTTGGGACTATCTGAATGTGCATTTGATGGCTGAAGAACTGCAGAACTCTCGTGTTTCCTCATGGACTAATAAGTTTTCTCATCTCTTTCTACAGTTGCTATGTTTTCTATACCGTATTTGTGTCATGATCTAAACTTGCAGGGAAAAAGAATAGTTCAGATGTCACTTAACTGTGCTCTGCCCTCAATTCCTGCTTCTTCTCAATGTTTTCTTTCTAGACTAGCCTATAATATGAATTCCTCTTAGGCTCATATTTGCACTAGTTTCCTCCGTGTATGAATATTGTTGTAGGAATTCAAGTAATTGCTCCTATAGGATATTCATCCCGTTCCCTCTGTTAGCACGAATGAAAATTACTTAGCTGTCTTTCATTCCTTGCATCCGTTTCATCCTCATTCAAACCTGATATTACTCCTTGAGCAACTATCCTGCTCTGTAGTCTCTTCTTTGCCAAACAAAACACATTCTTCAGTCCGCATCCTTGACTCCATGCCCAATGTTCTAAACCTTTTGCGCTTTGCATGCCTCTCTGCTTAAGACCATTCTCTCCTCACCAAAAAACAAAACCCTTTGTACTCAATAGCTAGCCTAAGATCATTCCCTAAAACAAAGGTAAATCCCGAAGAGAGAGCCCTCTCTGACTGCTGGTAGGCTAGGACCGGTAGTCCAAAGCTTGGTCTGTGGTTACCTCGGCCGTATCCCTTGAGGAGCCAAGGGACAACCTGAGTGTTAACAGGTGGTTCAAGAGAAGAAGACAAAGGGTGAATTCAAGATCTGCGTAGATCTAAGGAAGTTGAATGATGCTTGTGTACATGATCCATTCCCTACACCATTCACAGATGAAGTCTTGGAGAACGTTGGTGGTAAAGAAGCATACTCTTTTACAGATGGATTCTCAAGATATCACCAGATCAAGATCATGCCAGAAGATCAAAGTAAGACTACATTTTTCATAGAATGGGGCTCTTTTCAGTATACAGTTATTCCCTTTGGACTTAAGAATGCCCTTGCGATCTTTTATAGCATGGTAGTCACAACCTTTAAGAAATTTATTAAAAATTTTTAGGGGGTCTACTTTCATCATTGGACAGTGTTTGGGTTAGTTAAAAAGTATGTTTCAAGTCTTTGCCAAATGCGGGATACTTGTAGGAATTATAAAATCTTCCTCATTCAAAAGAAGTGTATATTTTGTGTACCATATGGGATACTTTTGGGCCACGTTGTTTGTAAGCAAGGATTGATGGTGGACCCTGCTAAAATTGTAGTGATTATCAATTTGAAGCCTCTAAGGAATGTAAAATAGTTGCATGCAACATTGGGTCATACAGGATATTATAGAAAGTTTATTAAGGCATACACATAGGTCATTGTGCCCATGGAGAGATTATTGAAGAAAGATGTGACATTTAGCTGGGATGATGATTTCCATAAAATCTTAGATATTTTAAAGGAAAAGATGGTTACAACACCTATTCTAGTGTTCCCCGATTGGGAGATATAATTCCATGTACCTATGGATGAATCTTACATAGAATTAGAAGTAGTTTTAACCCAACCAGGTGTAGGGGATATCGATCATTCGATTATATTTGCGAGAAGAAAACTATCTAATGAAGAGAGGAATTATTCAATCACAGGACATGGAGTGTCAGTGATGGTATATGCGCTCCATGAATTTAGACATTATCTATTGTGTGTGCACTTGAAAATGTATATAGACCATTCAACTTTGAAGTATATGGTCAAAAAACCTATCTTGGGAGGGAAAATTAGTAGGTGACTACTGCTATTTCAGGAGTATGATTTTGAATTAATTATGAAGCTAGGGAGATTAAATGCTAGACCTGATCACCTTTTGTGTATTAAGAATGGCAAAGAACCTAAAAGTCTTGATTAAGGATTTCCTGATGTGCAACTCTTTGTTATGCACGTTGTGGATGAACATTTTGAGGATATTATCCAATTCCTGGCTACAAGTGTGGCCCTTGAAGGATACACAATGCAACAGAAGAAGGAACTGGTGGTCAAGGTTTTGGATTTCTCCGTAATTGCAGGGTACTTGTATAAAATGGGCTCAAATGAATTTTTGCGTAGGTATACACGGATTATGGAAGACAAATTATCCTTGCCAAAGGATATGGAGGATTTGTTGGAGGAAATTATGCTGCTAGAGTGACTGCACAAAATATCCTACGCACTGGGTTATGGTGGCCAACTATGCGCAAAGATTCCAAGGAGTACTGTAAGGCATGCAATGTCTGTCAGAGGACCGGGAAGCTGTCATGAAGGGATGAATTGCCTCTAAACCTGTAAGTATCGTTACATAAATTCGATAAATGGGAAATAGATTTTTTTGGACCTATCCAGCTACCACAAAAGAAAAAAAGATCACACTACATTATCACAGTCACATAATAATTGACAAGGTGGGTTGAGGCACAATGCATAGAGGATTTCAATGCAGCTATAGTTGTGAAGTTTATATTTGAGTACAATATGTCTAGGTTTAGTTGTCGTAATATTTTTATGAGCAACATGGGTTCACATTTTCTGAATGAAATGATTACTGCTTTGCTTGAACAATTCCAAATGTATCATTAGAAAAGCACACTGTATCATCCTCAAGAAAATGGAACAGTTGAAGATTTCAATAAGATCTTGGAGAATGATTTGACAAATTTCTGTAATGAAAATAGTAATGATTGGGATGTGTGCATAGCAACCGTTATTTGGGCATATAGAACTACCCATAAGAAGTTGACTGGACATACACCATTTTGACTGGTGTATGGAAAGGAAGTGGTGATGCCAATGGAGTACATATTGCCCAGTTTGAGGATTACTGCAATCACATAGATGGAAGATCAGGATATAATGGAAGAATGGATCGCTCGGATACTTGAGTTAGAAGAAGATCACTTCTTGGTAGGCTTTCATCAACAGGTGCAGAAGGCTCATGAAAAGGCATGGTATGATCGCCACATTAAGAAGAACAAATTTTAAAATGGAGATTTCGTGTTGATGTATGATAACAAGTTTAGTAAGTTTCCATGGAAGTTTTAGATGCATTGGTTGGGACCATACATCATCTATGAGATTACGAATGGGTGAGAAGTTCACCTAGCGAAACTAAATGGTGAGCTCTTTCTAAGATGAATCAATGGAAGTCAGTTGAAGTTGTATATGGGTGATCCCACCCCTACACAATGACTATATGGATGCAGGACAATCTTAGTACTTCAGGCAGTTGCAAGGAAGTGCGAGACTATAAACTACACTACTAGAAGGATAGTTTGGCAAAGCGAATGGGCTACTTGATGGTTAGGAGAAAGACATAGATGGGAGCTGTGAGCAAGGAGTTGTGCTAGCGAGGTGGGTCCCACATAGCCTAGTCAAAAAGTGATTGTTGAAAACACTGTAGGTGATTGGATGGCTATTTTTCCATTAAATTGAGTTGGAGGAAAGCATTTAAGGAGCATATCTTTCGAAACCTTCCACCAAAAGAGCATTAATGAAGGAGACCTAGAGGGTATCAATGGATTTTAATTCAAAAAGGTTTATAAATATAGCATCCTTCTCCACATTCAAACACTTTATTTCCAGAGAGATTTCCTTGAGATTTTGCACTTGAGTTTGGCTGAGATCATTACTGCATGTCTGGACGAGATTGGAAAGAAGTAGAGAAGGAGTTTTCATAGAAGGGGCATGGGTTTGAGGTAGATTTTTTCTGAGTGGAAGAAGAACTATTCTGGGAGAGAATTGAAAAAATGACTACAACACCACCAGTCCCTACCACAACACCTAGGTTGCCAAGGCAAAAACCTACTACCTCTGTGGCAGGAGAGAATAATCAAAAGAAGCCACATCAAGCCCTGGGTCGGAAATCATTGTGAAAAAACACAACTGAGGTTAGGGTTGAATGGATGAAAGCAAGAAATTAATGGAACCCCTGGAACTAGACAAAGAAGAATTGACTATGGGGGTTGAATATATTGACGCAGAGGAAGTAGTGTCAATTACTCAACTACTACCTTATGTACACCCTAGAAAATCCACTACCAAGGTCACTAAAGACCCTAAATCTTGAAATATAAGGTATTCACGCCATTGCTTCTAGAGGAAGTACCTATTGAGGGCAACTTGTTGGCTTGGGTACCATTTTTGAAGATGGAGGACTAGGATCGAGGCGATCATGTGAAGTTTCTGCAGTTAAAACCCAACAAAAACTTGAAATCAATCTACTATGAGAAGGAAGGTGTCACGAGGCTTGAGCCAATGAAGTGGGTAGCCATAATTAAGTGCGTAGGATTTCTCAACATGTTGTGGGTCCAGCACTTTAGCCGCGACATATTTAATGCTATCTATGTGCATCAATTTTTGGAGTTGGTTCATGATGGGTGCCTCTGGCTGGGAGGGCCCATTCCAATTGATGATATACCAGTCCACAAAATCACCTTGTTACCTTCTTAGGGTTTGAATCTTGTTGATGCTTTTCTGGGGAAGGCATAGGAGAAGAAGCTTGTGGATTAGATGAAGAGCGACTCCAGGTTGGTGAAAAATTCATGAGGCTATGCCATTAGCTCTATCTCAGATGGAGTTGTGTAGTTTGTTGCACATATTTTGGTATGAAAGATAATGTGGAAGTGTCGTGCCCACTGGGGCTTCACTCATTGAACCTCTAACATAGCACGTGCATTCATGGAATACTAAAGAATACCCTTAATTTGACTACATATTGGAACTACCTCTAAAAATCACATTATTTAACCCCTTACCAATATGAAAGAAATATACCCTCCCAATTTAAAAAACCCCTACTTTCACTATGTATTGTAGGTATCCATCTTTTCATTAACATTTTTTAATACCCCTTTATATTTTCTCATTAATTTTGAGCTTGATTTTTATACCTGTCAATATAAAAACCCTTTACCCCCTATTATATGCTCAATATATTATGCGATTTTTTCTTTAATATATATTCCCAAATATGAATGCACATGATATGGTATTTCTCCTCTAGTGAAGCCCCCATGGTCATGCCGACGAAGTCTCGACACTAGTGGTATCCTTGGTTGCACAATCCATCCAGGGTGTCCACTTTTATTGGGAAAAGTACCTCTATCATGAGTTCCTATAGGATTTTCGTGAAGCCCAGGAGGATGGAAAGGTGTTCCACTATGCGTGGTTACTACTATTGATCGCATTGGTAGCCTGGAGGACACTTGGGGATAACCAATTCTCAATGCAGCATCGAGACTTGTAAGAGGCTATGAAATTCACCTCGCTGTGGGATACAAAGCACCCTAACTGCATCATTGAAACCAAGATGTCATGGGTCATGTTTGAGTCAAAATTGTGCATGGTGATCAACCAATGACCGTGGTTGTCACCTAGTCTACATGTGTAGTACACAAATGTCACCGATTTCAAAGTAGATTTTCACAATCTTTCCATATGCACAAAGAAGGATGTCATAGGAACATATCACAAGTTGTCATATTTAGTCATGGAGGATGATATTATGGGTCTCATTAGAAAATGGTCGAGTGATTGGCTCACCCCATCTAGTGAAGCTGCGGGAACACATATGGCTGCAAAAGGAGATATGGGGGAATAATAGTTGCAACAACAGCCAAGAAAGACAAAGAGAAAGAAGCATATAAGGCTTCTAAGAAAGATAGAGAAGCAAAAAAGGCTTCTACAAAAGAGAAGGGATTGCAGTAGGAAAAGGCTATGTCACAGGTCACCATTGACCTCGAAGAACTTGAGACAGAGCACACTGATGTAGAGGTCAAAACCACAGATGAAGAGGAAGGAGGTGAAAACCCCTATCTCATATCAGAGGACTTAAAGTCCCCATTCAGGGTCAGGAAGAGGTAGAAGTAAAGTTCAACGATACTTTGCAAGAAGCAGAAGTAAAATAAGTCTGCGAGTATGAAACCATTGGTCTTCATGGAGGGGGAGCTTAATGAGATAGGTGATGTTGTCTACACTGCCACTGAAACCATAAGGGGACACTTCGAGGACTAGTACCATCAGGTATTAGACAAAGTACAATAAGGTATGAAGGAATTGCAGGTCCAGACAAGAGTAATCTAGGTGAGCGTGGTGCAAGCAAGCATGGATCAAGTCAGCTACCGAAATTTGGTTCTGTAGAAATCACATTCGAGCTCTAAGCAATGCAACTACCACGAGTCTCTCTCTAGTTTGAGACAATAGAAGACTAGGAGCACACGCAGTACTAGAAAAATATAAGTATCAACCTTGTAGCACTATTAATCCAGAACTTGCATGAGCTACGCCAAGGAGTTTCATATGGGCTCTGTGTCTAGGAGAAAAGAGATTTGTTGATTATTGACAAGGTAAAAACTAAAAATCAACATATTTTTGTATAGAAAGCATGATGTAGAGAAATCAACAACTAGAGGCAACCCTTACTTGAGTGTAGTGAGCTCTCCGAGCTCCAAATTCCAACAGAGGCGGCCTTAGCAGAGAAAATTCATAAGTTAGTTGTTGCAATGAAAGCCTCCAAGGAAGAAATTGGAAAGGTTCAGTTTGAGCTGTAGTTGTAGATTTTAGAGCTTCAACTAAAGTTGTAGCCAACCACTCCTTCAGAAGTCAGAGAGGAGTGTGAAGCTAATATTAAAGAATATATGACCACTCCAGCCACTTCAATCAAGGACTTTAGCCAATTCCTTGAGTGGACAATGGAGTTGTGGACCTCGCTGCAGGAGGATCCACACTTGCATCTGGTCGAAGCTGACATCTGTGAAAAGAAACAATAGTTTGATGAGATCATGGCAACAACATTGACCTTAACACCAATGCAGAGGTTCACCAGACTTCAGGAAGGGAAATTCATCCAGAGACAAATCGAAGAGTTACATCGGAAACCCTTTATTATTTCCTCATGCATGTATCCATGGGCAATGAGCGAAGCCAGTTGTCACAGACCATTCAGAGCAAGCTCAAAGCTCTTCAATAGGCATAGAGAACCGTGGGCCTTGCAATTGAAGGTCCAACGATGGAGAAATTGGTTAAAGAAGTTCGCCAGGCCGTCGTACAGGGAAGAAAACATCTTCAAGCATTGAAGATTGAATTTAGTGTCCTACAAGAAAAGATTGAGGTAGCACCAGTAGAGTGACTCAAGACAAGTCATAAATGTGTGTTGGGGACCTGTTGGGATGGGGTCCCCTGGGTCAAAGTTTGTAAGTTTTGTTAAGTATTGTAAAGTCTCCACATTTTGAGGAGCAGAGCACAAGTAGCATGGGTCAATAGGAGTCAAAGGGGATTTAGGAAGGTTAAATACCCTTACTTTGTTAGAGTCAATATGTTTTGAGACCCGTCGATGGTTCGCGGACCATGGTATTGTAATGAAGAAGAATATAAAAGGAATTCATAGAAGATTCATAAGATATCCAAGCTAAGTAAGGATAGTGCACGAGTTGAGTCTGACTTTATCTATTCTATACTGGGGTGAAGGGGAAGGATCCTGTAGCTGTGTGCATGGAGACCTTGGTTGTATGCATGCCCCTGAAATTGTGTGCATAGGGTTGGGAAGAACTGTAATTAAGATCTGAAGTATAATAAATTATTGTTTTGAAGAACTATATGTGTATCACTATTTTATCTCTAAATATACTTTATTTTTTATCTGTTGAATGCATCTAATTAGGAAAAAGTACTTAACAGATTTGCGAAGACCTATATATGTTTATTGATATGATTTTATGCATGTTTAGCACAATCAGCGAAGGACCTAAGTCTATTTACTGTCATTTACTATAAGTTCTAGGTTTCAAGGGTTAGGGTTCGAGAAGGTCAAGAAAATCCCTAAGTTTGACAAAAACACATCACATAGTCCTCTCAATGCATAAAACTAGTTCTAGCATCCCCCAATACTACCGTAAGTGAGACCACAACCTGCATTACGTGGGTTATTTATGAAAAGGTCGATAGTTTAGGGTTTTTTTGGTTAGCATAGCTAAATCCGGACCTGGGGCCAAGCCCCCTCAAGCCAACAGGATACAAGACATAGCATAAAGGACTAAAACAACTTATGAAACATAACTAGAAGGATCACCTCCTTCTCCATTAAACTACTACATCATCAAGTAGGTTTTTCATCCATCCATTTAACATGTTATCTTCAATAACACTTAGAGATAGTTTGGATTTATTTTGTTAAATTAGCAATGTTATTAGAAATTCCAAAAATAAAAAATAGATGTACAAAGTGTCAATTTGGTCACCTAGTCAGTGTGTAGAGTCAACCTCAACCTAATTAGGGTCCACTGTATGAGTCAGGTTCCAAATCATCATTTATGGCGGCCTCACTTGTTCATGATTGTCATTTTCCAATAAGGAACTTTTGTCCAAATTCGTAGCAAATTCAATTATGAAAACATAGTATTTGCTACGAAAATTCCTAAACTTTTGTAGAAAATCTATTACATCTGCCACCTATTTTTCTACCAAACCAAAAACCCTACTAATTAGTAATGGTTAAAAAAAAAAATGGGTTTGAGTCACGATGGAGTATCATTACGTGTCAGAATTCACATTTTTTATTGTTATCCCCAAAATGTTCACACTGCAAAGCATTCTCCATCGTTTTCATTTCATTTTGAGTTGGTTTAGCTATCATAAGGAAGTCTAGTTGTCCTAAGGAGAAATTGCAGGTGGAAAGAAGGAGCTCATCACATGTTACAAACATGGTGCAGAAGAAACAATACAAACGAGGCTTTGTGGTGTGATATGAACCCACTAGCATGAATCTTTTGGAAGAAGACACTATTTTGAACCATTTGTTTGCTCTCGTTGGATGCCTTTGTTTTTTCCAGAAGTTGTAGGATTTCCATAAACAAATTGATAACGATTTTTCCATTAATTTCATAGAAACATAAACAAAGGTGGGTATGTTGAATTCTGTTGTCCCCCCTGATACAATTTCACGTGCTACAGAGATTCTCATGTCTGGTGAGATGTTGTTCAAGGTTCAAAAGTTCCAACTGCTCAAATGTGATGATTTTCTCAATGATGAATACAAAGGAATTGACATGACTTCTGGCATTTCTAGGGTTTGCAACCTTTGCACAGGATGTTAAAGCATATGTAAAAAAGGAATAGTTGGCTACAGGAAGAAAAAAATAGGTTTCAAAAATAAGTCAAAGAATTAGAAACTGAAATATAGATGATCAAAATTGAACTCTCAAAAACAAATCTCAAGCTCGTAGTTGAAGTAACAAGCACCCCTTGAGTATTGTAAATTCCTCAATTTTTTTTTCCTATAATATGTTAAACTAATAGTTTCAGAAATATACATGGTTAGAGAAGCTATAAAGAGTGATAAGAAGGCAAAAGAAATCATAAGAAATCCAAAAATCAGAAAATTCAAAATTTCGTAGAAACTCCCCTAAGTTATGTCGAAAATTTTCTACGAAACTATTGTAGCTTAGCAATGAGGAAAATTGAAGAGAAATTTTCAGATAAATGAGTTATAATGGCATGAATTCAGTTTAAATACATGATATTACACTTCAAAGTTTATAGAGAGATCAGAAAAAGACCAGAAGAATGTTTTTTGTATCTTGCTATCAAATTTTGCTATGAAACTGTCAAACTACTTTTTTGTGTTATAAATTTTGATTGGGCATGACACAATAGGGAAATCAAATGGGTTACAGATCCCAAGGGTGTCCACATCATAATATCCGAATGCTTATTTTTCAGGAAGACAAGTCAGCAAAGTCAACCTGGTCAGCACATCCACGTGGTAAGATCACATCAGAAATCTAGCAAACTTGACATTTAGTTGAATTCGATAAGGTTCAATAGCATAATATTTGTGGGCTCATAAATTGATAGAATCCTATTTGAACTCAAATTTTATTAAAACATAAAATGCCTAAGAAATATCAATATGTTTTGTAAGTCAAATAGGATTAGGTCTCTTAGCATGATGATCGAATCTAGCCCTAGGTGGCAAGTTTTGTAATTAATGATAGATGGAGCTGTATTTCTATATATTTGTAGTTTTTTTACTCTACAAAGTGACAGACAATGTGAGAAATAACACTTTTGTAAATTTTTATCCAATTAATATACATTTGTAGCATACTCTGTTTTTAACCTGAGATTCATTTTGGTTTCATTCCATCCCTTCATGTTTTTATCTTATTATCAACATTGATAGCTTGTTTGATTACTTCGAATTCAATGTTATATTGCTGAAACTTCCTTCAAATTTGTTGTGATTAACTGTAAATGTTTATTTCACATTAGTTAAGACAAAAATGCCTCATCTTCCACAAAAAAATTTCATCTATAAATTGAGTTTTCTTTTGACTCCATGCCTAATGGTGGTGATTATCACACTTTCTTTCACCTACAAGAATCACACAAAAATCCAGAGTTAGTCATCTGTAACTGAGTTTTATCTAGAACATTATACAGTTTTCCTTGAGAGAGCCCTCTCATGCTGAAGGGTTAACTTATAGCTATAAGTGGTTCGAAATAGTTACTCTTGGTTGGAGTTGACACAACCCAACCTTCCATATCAAGTGATAACATAACAGTTACAAGGAAATACATGAAATAACCATGACATGAGATAGTCATTTAAACATGCGTATAACCAGCATAAAACCATGTAAATATCATAGATAATACAACCCTTAAATCCACATATAAATCAGTGCGAAAATAAGAGAAGTTATCTTTTATTAATCATAGGGAAATACAACCAGGTTCGAGACTTCCACATACCACCTAACCATAGACATGGCTGAACCAAATCTCTCTTTTAGCCAGCCACCCCATGCAATATTCCAAGCATGAATGTGGGATCTCATAGAACAACCAATCAAATAAAAACCAAGGGAATCTAAAGGTTAAACCACCTCCACCCTCATCAAACCATGATCACACCAAAATCAATGCTTTAATCACAACTCAATAGAATTTGGAATGCCATCTAAAATCCATCATTATCCTTGAGGATTTTTCCTTCTCCTTGTCTCTCGGGCTTTACAACAATTGAAACCCGGATCACTCAGACCTAAAACGAGACACCTCGCTCGGACTTTACTGTGTATCCTTCCAAAACTGATCAATGGATTCCAATACCTTTGGGAATGGAACTTGAGACCACCTTTACCTCAGATTCTGAAATCCATCTGGAAACCTAAAGCTCAAAAACCAGAATAAACATCCCAATTCCATGGCATCCATAAACACAAAGCTCAAAAACCAAAATAAACATCCCAACAACATGGTATCTATTGGCTTGTATGGGCCTGACCCAGGTTCAGAAATGATTTAGCCAAACAAATCCTGGTACTATTGGCCCTTTCGGCAACAGTCCACAGAGTGCAAACTGAGGTCTCACCTGAAGTAGTATGGGAGGGTGATAGAACCAAGTTTCCACACCCTAGAGATGTCTGATGTTTTTTAGTAGTTCGTAGATTGACCTTGCGTGCACGTCACTATGCACACCTATCAGTACCTCACAGCCTGTAATGATGCCTTCGCACAGTCTTTTTTGAGGCATGATCCGTGTTATTACCCAATTCCTTACAGTTAATCCAATATTACCTGATTACTTAACTTATTTGTGTGAGCCCAATTATACTTAACAGTGTTCAATATTATAAGTGCGCGCGAGAAACAGAACAGTATAAATGCATAGAAAGTAATACAACATCAGATACACAGTATTTGGAATCAACTTTCTCTTTATGATTCCTCTTCTTGGGTTACAAACTCAACTTCGCCCTTCACACTCAGCTGCGAACTCTACTAGGCCTCTGTGCACTCAGCTGCAGAGCCTTTTCCTATTACTACGACCCAAGACACTTAGACTTCTTCTCTATACGTTACTAGATCATTACATTAGTCCATCTCCCAAAACTTGTCATTACAACATAAAGCCTCACTCTATTTATACAATCCCATGGTCCGCAGACCATGGGTAGACCAACGTGATATTACATTACATTACAAAACTTAGGGAGAACAACCATATGAATCAACATACATTTTGCATTCTGTGCCTGTAATTCGCAGAGTTTTACAACATCTTTAACCAAAACTTGGGTTTTGAGCCCCAAAACATGCTGTGGGGGGGATTCCATGCCCAACAGGCCCCCAACACAAACATCGTGACTCGCTCTTGAGTCACTTTGTTAGCACGACAATCTTGGCATGGAATCCATCCAGTTGGCCTTGTGCTGCTCGAAAGTCCCCAGCACACTGCTTTGCGGTTTGCTGGACCTGCTTCATGTGCTCTTCCGAAGCCTCTTTGTCAGTATCAAATCCCTGACTTAGCACATACATCCCCTGCATCTGTGCAAGCTTTCCTTCGATATCTGTCGTGATGGTGAAGGCCTCATCAATCCATGGTTGGACGCATGCTTTGAGAAATGCGTCTTTTTATTGCGCTGCATCCACCTACTCCTTCAGTGCCTTAGCTTATTGCATCTTCACAAGCCATTAAGTGAGGACTATTGTCTTCGTAGTTCCTCAAACACTATTGTACTCCTCTTGAATTTTGCGTGCCTCTATTTCCAGGTGCTATATGTTGGGGTCCTCCTGCAAATATGTGAGGACCGCAAATGCTTGTTCCAACATACTGGTACAGTCTTGTACTGCACATCCAACTTCTTCCAACCCTGTTTGGATAGTGCTAGCATGCTGTTCTCTGAATTTCAGGGGAGTGGAAGGCTATGCCTTCAACTACAGCTTAGAGATTTGAAGATTTGGCTCCAGTTGAACCTTTGTCATTTTTGTTCTAGCTTCGTGGACGTCGATCACCAACATGTGGATCCACTCTGTTGCTGGTGTATCTTCTGGGATAACCAGCTCTGGGATGCATTTGCAAGCATCATCTACCACCTGTTCCAATCACTAATTCTATGATACTAGTTCATCATGCTGCAGGCTGAGTTATTTGATGTTTTTCTTTTGCTCACTCAGAACCTATATCGTGTGGCCCTCCTTGGCATGGAGTTTTGTTGTTATTCCATCCTGTAGTTGGTACAATTTTTCTCGCGGAAGGGTATCCATATTGAGGCAAAGTCCTTTGATTCTACCAACCACAGCTCTGTCGATCTTATTTTTTGTTTCCAGTGCTTCGTCTAGTAACACTATTGTATTGGCCATCCTTAAACATAACATCTTTTCTACTTCTAATGTACCTGCAGTGACATAGGTGGACAAGGGATCTTCCTCTGGGGGCCACACTTATAATTTCTGTAGTTGAACCCTTAGGCCCCCCAACACAGTCTACCACTCCATCATAACTTCCTGGAACTCTTCTTTGGTGACATCATGAACTGTCTCACTGATGTCATAGAGGTCTCCTTCAGTTAATGTAATCGAGTTGATGGTCAGCCTCGAGGCCTTGAAATCTTTTTGTGGGCCCGATCTCTCTAGGACGTGCGACCGTTTGAGTTGGGTCGAAGTGGTTCCTGGGTTTGCACCCTCTTCTGCAAGGCCTATGTCCTCTACCTCCTGTCTTGCAAACACCTCTTGGCTGTCCTTTGCCTGCACTATTGCGGCCTCTGCTGGTGCTGCTTCAGTGACCTTCTTTTGCTTTGCGGCTGCCTGTGCCACTTCGTGGGCTGCCCTGACCTAGGCTATCGCTTTTTCGTTGTGCCTTTTCTTGGCTAATTGACGTGCTATTATCTTCTCCAACTCCACCAAATCTGGGGTGCACCACTTAGGAGGCCATGTCTCTAATACTGTAAATATCACGTCATCAGTGGCTATGAATGGGAGTTTTGTCCACTATTGCATCGGATCCTTTCACGCCCTGATATAAATGTTTTGCATGTCTTCCTTGAAGTGTGCAAAACTCCGCAAACTATTGTGCATTGTGGGGGACAGGTGTGGCCTCCTATTAATCCATATTCAGATGCTCACCTCCATGAGCACCCAAAAAATCTTTGTATCGAGAATCTGCTTCGCATCCTCAGTAGCCCATAGCGACATGTATTTCGTGGCCTCTGGTATGTCACACTCAATGCTTGGGAACTGATAATACTTTGGCAGTTCTCCCACTACCAGTAAGATGGACAAGAGCAGCCATGCATAGTGGAAGGTCTTACCCTACTCCTAGGCCTCCCTACAGTTGATAAAAAATTCTTCGTAGAGGAACTCAACCCAGTTGAACTGGACCCTTTCCACACATTGTTCAGCCAATGCAACTACCAGTGGTGGTATTTCATCGTCGCAGAATTTTCTCATTAATTTACCTGCTAGGATGTGGGTGGCTACGCGCACCCCTTTATCCTTGATACTATTGATAGTGTAGCCCCTGTTTTTCTTCTCGAGCTTATATTTTTTCTTCATGGCTTCTACAAGAGCCAAATCGTCATTTTTTCCTGCTATTGTCGTAGGGTCCGTTCCTTTACAAGGAAGCCGAGAAATTTTGTGGATGAGATCCGTCATGATGCGAATAGGATCCTCCAACCATAAGTACCCATCATGCACCAGGTAAAGCAGCTAACTGATGATGAAAATGGCAATGGGCACACAGTGAAAGTGTGGTATGCACAACAAATGAAGCAATTGTCCTTCTACACATTGCACAATCATTTTCACATTTATAATGTGATCACCGACCCCTACTTATTCTGTTTCATTAGACTCTCCATCTCTAAGTGTGGGAACTTCTCGCTGTTTGTGGTGTTTGGAGTGCACTCTTCATTGCATCCAGATCCTTTGGTACCTTAGCTTTCCCTTTTTGTGGAGGGACATACTCAAGTAATTTTTTTGCAAAGAACATTGGTTGGATGTCCAACTCCACCTCTTCTTATTCCTCTACCTCGTCAATTAGAGCCTATAAGTCCTCCTCCTCTTCATCTGTCTCAATGGTGACAACCTTGCCCTTTTCCTCCCTTAATAGCTTACTGAACCGAAAATTCCTTGGGGACATGCGGACTGGTCCCGTCACCTGCTTATCGTTCTTTGGTCTTGGCATCCGAGGAGATTTCAGGATTTCTGGCTCAATCCCATTATCTTTGGGAATATCATGTACCGTATGGGTTGGCTCGGCCTAACTGGCAGTTCCTTCTTCAAAGCCCTGTGGATGAGACCCATCATGATGGGAATAGTCTCCTCCAACCATAAGTACCCATCATGCACCAGGAAAATCAGCTAAGTGATGACAAATATGGTGATGGGCGCATGGTGAAAGTGTGGTATGCACAACAGATGAAGCAACTCAGCCTTCTCCACACCATGTAGCCATTTTCATATTTGCAATGTGATCACCGACCCCTACTTATTCTGTTTCATTAGGCTCTCTGTCTCTAAGTTTGGGAACTTCTCTGACTTTCGGGGGAGTGGAAGGTCGTGCCTTCAACCATAGCTCAGCAATTTGAAGATTCAGCTCTAGCTGAACATTTGTCATTTCTGTTCTAGCTTTGTGGATGCCGATCGCCAACCTGTGGATCTTCTCTACTGCTAGTATATTTTCTAGGATGGCCAACTCTAGGATGCATTTGCAAGCGACGTCTACCACCTGTTCCAACTGTTGAGTCTGTGATACCAGTTCATCACACTGCAGGCTGAGCTGTTCGATGTTTATATTTTTCTCACTCAGAACTTGTATCGTGTGGCCCTCCCTGGCATGGAGTTTTGCTATTATTCCATCCTATAGTTGGTACAATGTTTCTCACAGAAGGGTGGCCATATTGAGGACAAGTCCTTTGATCCTGCCAACCATAGCTCTGTCGATGTTATTTGATGTTGTCAGTGCTTTGTCTAGTAACACTATTGTATTATCCATCCTTGCATGTGGCATCTGTTCTCCTTTTGATGTACCTACTGCGACATAGGTGGACAAGGAACCTTCCTACGGGGGACGCACCTATAATTCCTATAAATATGACCTTAGGGCCCCCAACATAGTCTACTACTCCATTATAAATTCTTGGAATTCTTCTTTGGTGACATCATGAACGAACCATCTCACTGATGTCATAGAGGTCTCCTTCAGTTAATGTAATTGGGTCGATGGCCAGCTTCGAGGCCTTGACATTTTTTTGTGGACTCAATCTCTCTAGGACATGCGGCCATTTGAGTTGGGTCGAAGTGGTTCCTAGCTCCGTGCCTTCTTCTACAAGGCCTGTGTCCTCTGCCTCCTATTCTATAGACACTTCTTGGCCCTCCTTTGCATGTGCTATTGTGGACTCTACTGTTGCTGCTTTGACGACCTTCTTTTGCTCCGCGGCTACCTGTACCACTTCACGGGCTACCCTGACCTAGGCTACCACTTTTTTTTTGCACCTTTTCTTAGCTATTTGACGCGCTGTTATCTTTTCCAACTCCACCAAATCTAGGGCACACCACTTGGGAGGCCATGTCTCTAATATGGTAAAGATCGCGTCGTCGGTAGCTATGAATGTGAGTTTTGTACACTACTGTGCCAGATCCTTTCGCACCTTGATATTAATGTTTTGCATGTTTGCCTTGAAGCCTGCAAAACTCCACAGACTGTTGTGCATTGTGGGTGACAGGCATGGCCTCCTATTAATCCACATTCGGATGCTCACCTCCATGAGCACCCAAAAATTCTTTGTATCGTGAATCTACTTTGCATCCTTGGTAGCCCATAGTGACTTGTACTTCACGGCCTCCAGTATGTCACACTCAATGCTCAGGAACCGATAGTCCTCTGGCAGTTCTCCCGCTACCAGCAAGATGGACAAGAGAAACTATGCATAGTGGAAGGTCTTACCTTGATCCTAGGCCTCCTTGCAGTTGATCAAAAATTCTTCATAGAGGAACTCAGCCCCTTTGAACTGGACCCATTCTGCACACTGTTTGGCCAATGCAACTATCGGTGATGGTACTTCATCGCTATGGCATTTTATCATTACTTTACCTGCCAGAAGGTGGGTGGCTACACGCACCCCTTTATCCTTGATACTGCTAATAGTGCAGCCCCTCTTTTTCTTCTCAAGCTTATATTTTCTCTTCATGGCTTCCACGTGAGCCAAATCTCCACATTTTCATGCTATTGTCGCGGGGTCCATTCCCTTACAGGGAAGCCGAGAAGTTTTTTGGATGAGATCCATCGTGATGGAATAGGCTCCTCCAACCATAAGTACCCATCATGCACCAAGAAAATAAGCTAACTGATGTTGAAAATGGCAAAGGGAACGCGGTGAAAGTGTGGTATGCACAGCAGATGAAGCAACTCAACCTTCTCCACACCGTGCAGCCATTTTCACGTTTGTAATGTGATCACTGACCCCTCATTATTCTATTTCATTAGGCTCTCCATCTCTAAGTGTGGGAACTTCTCACTATCTGCAAGTTCCTAGTCTTCAAATTTTAGGGTGCGCACATGTCCTAGGAGCAAACACTCAAATGTAATTCCATCAAGGAGGAGTGGGATCTAAAGTGCACTCTTCATTGCATCCATATCCTTTGGTACCTTAGCTTTCCCTTTTCGCAAAGGGACATACTTGAGTAATTTTGCTGTAGAGCGCATTGGTTGGACATCCACCTCCATGTCTTATTCTTCCTCTACCTCATTAATCAGAGCTTATAAGTCATCCTCCTCTTCATCTATCTCAATGGTGATAGCCTTTCCCTTTTCCTCCCTTGATATCTTATTGAACTGCGGATTCCTCGGGGACATGCAGATTGGTCCCATCGCCTACTTTTCTTTTTTCGATCTTGATGTCCGAGGTGATTTCGAGATTTCTGGTTCAATTCCATTATCTGTGGGAATATCATGTATTTTATGGGTCGGTGCGACTTCACTGGAAGTTCCTTCTTCAAAGCCCAAACCTCTTCTGGCATCTGTCATCTTGTATGTAGTGTATGTGGTCTTTTGCGAACTTAGGGGCTCAAATATCGCTCAGCGCTCAACACTCTGTTTTCTATTCAACCGCTCAAGTCTCAAGAGAATAGGTGTTGTCTCATGACCAGCCCATGGAGTTTAATAGTGCCTTTTGAATTCAAATTCGACCATTCCCCCCAATTTTGGGTCATCAATGCTTTCTTGTCGGCAGATTTTCCAAAATCTTGCCCATAACTGTTGTCCTAAATGTCTGTCGCCCGCTCCATTTAGCCTCAAACCGAACATCCTGTCAGTAATAGTGATGCCAACAGTCACTTCCCAACCTACATGTGGAGCAGCACTGCTCTCTGTGCACAGGCATGAACCTTGTAACATGCTGAATCTGCATGCACCTCTCTTATCACGCAGCTCCCCAACATCTTCTTTTATAGTCCCAAACTCCCTTTCAACTGCATGGAGCGCTGAGACTGTTATTATTATGGCTAGTCAGGTGATCACACCACCCATACGAGGCTCCATCCTACCTTTTAGTATGGTCTATGGAAAGTCCTCAATTTCCCTTGTGACAGTTGGCACCATGCGCTCTACTATATGTAGTGCATTCCCCTGGTCATTGCGTTTGGTGATATGTGGCCCTAGCCATGGTAGCACACTAATCAATTCTTGGCGATAATCTTCTAATTCATTGGTATGACCACTCATATAGAACCTTTCCATCCTTGGTTTATCGATGAGAAATGCTTTCTTGATCTCGTTTTCCAGCCTCTTGACCTTTGCGTCCATCAAAATACCTTTCTTCCTCAATTGTACTTCGTCTTTTTCGAGTTCGTGAAGTCCAGTGCCGAATGGCTTCTTGAAGCCTTATGTATTCTACCTTGCGTAGCTATGTGATTTCTTTTCTTCGAACTTTGTGCACTATCACACCTACATGTGGTATTACTTGTGGATTCATAATTGCATGTCCCTTGGAAATTACAGTCCCTACCTTTTTCCTCAACCTTAGAATTGTTTTCGCAGCTAGGGTTTTGCACATGGTCCTATACGCCCATCAAACCACTGATACGTGCAGGTCCCAGTCAATACATTTCACCTAGTGAACCTTGTTCAACACTTTGCATAGCCTGTCAAAGGCTTCTCTGTGGATAGTTCTTGGCATACTCTGCCTTTCCTGTTGCTGTGTTTTGTTCTGATTTGCTATTTTGGGAGTGGTGTGTGCTTGTGTGGGTTGCATGTCATAATCTCTACCCATCAAGAAAGGTGGGCATGATAGTTGTTCTTCCCCTGGTAAACAACTCTCATCCTTAGCAAGGGTTTCCCAAATTATAGGCACGTCATCCTCTTGCATCCACACCAATCCTCAAAACTTCCCTGATGTGTACCCCACCATCTTGTGGGAATTGCGCGCAGTGCCCATTTTAGAGCATCAAACCACTGCTATTCTGGTACTGTGCTTTCACATTTGTTCAAGAATTCATCCACCACTATCAACCTGTCATATGTAGGAAAATCCCTTACCTATGTTGTCACACAGTGCAATAATCTAACCATTATGTTGCAATTAAGTGTTGTTACTTCGTGTAGGTGATTCTGCCAGCACTATATTTCTTCATCTGAATCTGAAGTGTAGGAGCTTTCGTGCTCCCATGAAATCCTTCCATCTACAGTCAGATTCACCCAATCTTGTTCTCACATAGTTATATTGTAAATGCAATCGAGATCGTCATCACTATCATCATCACACACCAGCTTAGTGTATCACACTCCTTCGGCTAGATCTAGCGGTACTATTATGCATAGTGACTTTTTCTCAAAAATCATTTTGTGCTTCTTCAGAGTTATGACTCTGTTCATATTGGTGGCCCAATCGATTCTTAGTAATGTAGGATATAGATGGTTGTCATCGACAATCTCTATCACTTCAAAATTCACCTGCGTGCTCACACCTTCAATATCCAACGTTACCCCTAGCAAAGTTCCCACAAGCAAGATCTTCTATTGGTTCGCCATTCGCAACAGAATAGGAGACCATTGTAGAGCGGGTCTACCCATATTTTCCCAAGTTTGTTTTGGCATTACATTCCATCCGATCCGAGGATTACCTGATCCATTTCTTGTTCGTCAATTTGTGTAGCCAACCTCATTTCCCTTCCTATGCACAATGCATGCTTTCCAAGTTTCTAGACCACAGACAGTTCTCCTGACCCTGCACACCTAGTGATAAGTTCAGGTAGTCCTTTTACTACCTTGCTATTGCATAGTAGTTTCATGCATGTCTCCAAAGAGGTAGTGAGCATTGAAGGATCCATTCTTGGTTCTAGTTGATCCTTACTACCTGAAGTGGAGGCCTCTGTGAAGCTCTTCTTAGCTTTTTCATGAATGTCTCCTTCACTCATTCTAAATCAAATTCAGGTTCCTTTGTAGGAGCCTTGTGAACCCATGCACTTTCTTCTGACTGCTTACATTTATCATCGCCAGCGGTCATACCACTCTTGAGCATCATGTTTACATTCAAGTCTTCTTCACGTGGTTCAGACCTCATCATCTACAAATTCTAAGTCAGAGGGGGCTGGAGTACCCCTTTTTCACACATCCTCGCTATCAATAAAGGGAAATCTTCTGCCTCATGATCAAATTGAGTACAATACAAACATGATGTCCTTTTAGAGTTTATATAATCACGGGCATAGTGCCCTAGCCCTCTGTAATTGTAACAAATTAGTTGTTCGCGACCCCTTCCTAGTCTCATTCCACCTTGACCTCGTCCGTGCCCCTGAAATCTAGCATGTGCCATTCCTGCATTTGGGTCGAGGGCTCGTGTTTTGATTTGCACCCTGTACATAGGAGTCTGATCCATCATTAGTTGGTAGCTTCTACAAGTGCGTTCATCATGGCCTACTGACCTACATAAATTACAAAACAATTGTTGGGACCTCCACATATACTTCTGCAATAGATGACAATTATCCGTAGTGTGTTTTCCTCCTATCCGACAGATCGCACACCATAGTGTAGGCTCCGTGCTGGGTCTTGATTGCAGCTTAGGTCTTAATGGCATCGGCCTTCCTCCCACCAAGTAATTCATGAATACTGGACAATGGTCCCTGTCATGCCCTTGGCCTTTTCATTTTATGCACCATACCTCCTCGCGCACCTCTGGCTAAGGTGTTCTGTCCTGTTTCAAACTTTGCATCTCCGTACACAGATTTTGCAGTTGGGTGTGGATTTGTTGGACTCCCAGACCAGGGTCTTGTATAGGGGTCTCATGCAATCTCATTGTCGTCTCCAAAGCTTCATCCTGGATGGAAAGTTTTTTCTATGACAACGTCGTCGTTAGATGCAATGTTAGTGATGCTACGAACCATGTGTGGCATTATCCATCTGTCAAAGTCATATTTTCTTTGTGAATCATACCCTTTAGTCTTTGGTCTAGATACCAAGGGGTATCACCTAGGATCATCGTGATAGTTGGTTGTGTCTCTGACTTTGGCCTGTTGAATTCCTTGTTCGCGCAGTCTGGATTTCTGCGATTACTATGTTTGGATGATCATTGGAATGCTTGATGTACCATGTTAATGTGCAATCCTACAATGCGTTAACCAGCATAGCCATTTTGATATTTTCATCCACGACTCCTTGTGCTTCCCATACCGCCCTTACTATGAACCAGAATTGGTCTGGATCTTCATTCCTTACTCCTTTGAATACCGGTAGTTTGATCACAATCGCCATACTAAACTGTGGTGGTGGCGGAGGTGGGGTGGGTGGAGATGGAGGTGAGGGGGGTGAGATGGGTGGTGGTGTAGGTGGAGGTGGTAAGTGTGGAATTCGTTGCCTTATCAAACTGACCATGCTTCTGAAAGAAACTTTTGCGAGCTCTTCCTCACTTTCCTGCGACAGTGAAATTAAGGGACTGGTTTCTAATTCTTCACTACCTCTACTTTTGTAGATATTCCCACTTCGTGTAGCCCCAAACATTCATTTATTCGTATAACCCGCTTTTCACACAATAGAATATTAAGCCAAGTGTTCAAAGATTTAATATACTTACCTCATGGTATTTTGAGGAAGTGTCATTCCGCCTCAGTGTAGGTGACAGTTGTATCTACCACGAACGCAGTGATAAATCCTCCTATAATTCAGTCGAGCCAATGGTCCACAGCTTGTGCAATCTTATCTCCTAGTGCTTCTAGTCTACGCACTAAATCTAGATTCCACACAATTGTTTTGTCGAGCCTACAACTTCCTTGACTGTCTGCTAGCTTCGTGATCCACTCATATAACTCAAAAGGAAAGAATGAAAATAAAATTTCATGGATTTCCATATATAAGTAGCACTCCAACCATTGTTCCCTAGATACTCATGGACTACTATTTTCCTGTGTCGCGAACTTGTGAATCTTCTTGTCCAACCACTCTTCAATTTCTTTCTTTTTTGGATTCTAGTGACACAACATTAGATGTCCCTTATGCAGATCTCGGTCCTGGAAATGAAACCATTTGTTGGCTTGTATGGGCCTAGCCCAGGTTCAAAGATGATTTAGCCAAACAAATCCTGATACTACTAGCCCTTTCAGCAACAATCCATGGAGGTGGACTAAGGTCTCACCCGAAGTAGTATGGGAGGCTGCTAGAACCAGGATTCTGCACCCTAGAGATGTTTGATGGTTTTTAGTAGTCTGTAGATTGACCTTGTGCACACGTCGTTACGCGCATCTATCAGTACCCCGCAGCCGATAATGATGCCTTTGCACAGTCCTGTTCGACGCATGATCCGTGTTATTACCCAAGTCCTTATAGTTAATCTAATATTACCTGATTACTTAACTTATCTGTGTCAGCCCAATTATACTTAATAGTGTTCAGTATTATAAATGTGTGTGATAAACATAACAGTATAAATGCATAGAAAGTAATACAACAACAGATAAACAATATTTGGAATCAACTTTTTCTTTATTATTCCTCTTCTTGGGTTACAGAATCAACTTTTCCCTATGCACTCAAACGCAGGGGTCCGTGCACTCAGCTGCAGACTCTACTAGGCCTCTTCACACTCAGCTACAGAGCCTCTTCCTACTACTATGACCCAAGACACTTAGACTTCTTCTCTATATGTTACTAGATCATTACATTAATCCAACTCTCAAAACTTGTCTTTACAACTTACAACATCACTCTATTTATACAATCCCATGGTCCGCGGACCATGGGTATGCCGACATGAAATTACATTACATTACAAAACTTATGGCGAACAACCTTATGACTCAGCATACATTTCACGCTTCGCGCACTCAGTTCACAGAGTCTTACAACATCTTTGACCAAAACTTGGGCTTTCAGCCCCAAAACATGTTTTTGGGGGGATTCCATGACCAATAGCATCCATAAAAGGAAAGTCTAGGCTAAAAACCACTATGATAAATCGGTAAAACCATGCCACCGATAGTAAGAGAACCATACACCAACATACAAATCCATGCATTTTCAAACCATCTAGGAAATCACACATGAAAAAGGTTACCTACAAGTATTCTTACTGAAGCTGCTTGATCTTGCTTTCTTTTCCTTGATCCTTTCTTGCATTCCTTTCCCTTTTCTTGCTTTTCCTTCCTCGATCCAAAGTTAGAGTGCTCCAAGAAAACTCTATGTGACCGAGAGAGAGGGAGAGGGAGAGAGTAATGAGAGAGCTCCAAACTTGAACTTGGCAAAAAGCCATGAATTGATCCTCATAAGCGTTTTTATGCACAAGGCCTCTAATTTATTCATTTTCCATTATTTTCCTTCAATTTCCTCCTCACATGCAACGTGTGACCTTTCACCTTAATTTTCTCCTAATTTCCTTTATTTTCATAAATAAATTTGCCAAAAATTCCTTTTTTCATTTTAATGTCTTTGCCTTAGCGTTTGCCAATTTTCCTTAGCCATAAACACATCCAGTGACACCCACTAGGATATCCTTGCCCAACATTCATCTTGGAATAAGTGTCTGTTAACCGTGGTTTTATTTTTCCATTATTAACTTTTATTACATGAACTTTTCACGAGGGTTGTTACACTTTCCCACTTTATTTAAATTTCTTTTGAATATCCATCTAGTCCCTATTACATTTTTAGTTTGTGGTCTTGGGACAAGAACCTGACCTTGATTTTTCTATTTGATTTAGTTCTTTATGCATCGCTTCAATCCAGCATTCATCCTAACTTTCCTAAAGAAAACATTGAGGTTCAATTATAGATAACAATGCCAGATCTACATGAGTAAATGAGCCAAATAACTTCCTTATAGTTTGTACACTAGTTTCACTATATCCAAGAATTTTAGTTTTAGGATGATTTGTCTATATGTACCTAAATGGAGTCTTTTTTGGACCAAATTATTTGTCTTGTTCCTCTAATTCTTCATGGTTCTTTCCCTTCATTTTCTTTGATATAATTGTCTAGAAACTCATCATTGCAAAGTTCATTGTATTGTATTTATCTTTTGCGACAAAAAAATCCTTCATCTACTTTTACGTCTACACTTTCGATAATTTTGTGAATTCTCTTATTATAAAAATTGTTAACATTTCTTCTATAAGAGTAGCCAAGTAGAATACCTTCATCTTCTCTTGGTTGAAATTTGATGAGTTTGAAATCATTCCTTTTGATATAACATTTTCTTCCAAATGTTTTAAAATAATTTATTGAAGTATGTCTTTCATATCGTAATTCGTAAGGAATTTTATCACTTATTACCCTAAGATGGGTGTTGTTTAGAATATTAATACTTCTTTGTACTACTTCTCCTCAATAAGTATTTGGTAATCCTTATTTATCATGGATGGCACAAGCCAAATGCTAACTATCATATTCATTCTTTCAACAACTCCATTTTTTTTGAGGATTTTTAGCTATCAAAATTTTTATCATAATCCAATTATATGCATATAAGTCAAATAAATAATCTAATGTGAATTCATATCTTCTCATATCTTAGGCACTTAATTTTTAGATTCATTTGGCTTTCTGTTAGAACATTGAATATTCTGAATTTTGGAAAGGCTTCATTTTTATATTTCAACAAACTAAAACAACACATTTTTGTTTAGTCATCAATTAAAAACATAAAATATTGTTCACTTTGTGAGGATCTATTTCTCATTGGTCCACATATTCATATAAGGGTTAGTTTAAGAGGCCCTTCTATACAATATAATTTTTCCTTGAATTGAACTCTTGATTATTTATCAAATTGGCATAATTTACAGACATTGCTTTTAAGTAGGATTATCTTGGGCATATTGTAACATTCATGGTGAAAATTCCATGTAAATAAACTTAACAAAGGTAAAATAATAACCACAATTATGGGACACTTATTCCAAACTTAATGTTGGGTAAAAAATCCTAGTGTGGGTGTTCATTTGGTTTATTATCGCTAAGGAAATTGACAAGGGTGATAGAAAAGGCTTTGGAAAGGCAAAATTGCATTTTTGTAAAATTATTTATGAAAATAAAGGAAATTAGGAGAAAAGTAAGGTGAAAGGTCACAGGTTGCATGTGAGGAGGAAAATGAAGGAAAATAATGGAAAATTGAAGAAGATCAATTGGTACCATTTTTCAGTTTCACCTTTTGTCAGTTTTACCTTTTGTAAGTTTACCTTTAGAGATCTCTCTCTAACACTCTTGGACACTAGGTGTTTTCATAGAGAACTTCAGCTTTGGATCAAGGAAAGAAAATAAGGCAGAGGAAAGCAAAGATGAAGCAAGGAAAAGCAGGATCAAGTACCTACAATAGGATTATTTGCAAGTATCGATTTGCATGTGTGATGTCCTTTCTAGTTTTGGCATGCACGATTATTCATGTGTTTTCTTAGTTCTATTGTTTTCATTAGCATGGGTTTTTAAAGGTGCGACAATGTTCTTCAACCTTGCCTTTCCATTTGAAAATAGCCATGGTGTGATCGGTTCTCTTGTTTTTGTTGATATGGATTTCCGGATGGATTCGAAACAAAGTGAGGTGGTCTATGAAAGAAATAACACATGACCTACTGATCCCTAGATCATACTATGGATTGCGGTAAAGCCTTGGCCTAGTAAGGCCTAAACTAGACTATTGGTTGTGGTAAAGTTAGATTTTATGTTACTTGGGTGGGCCTAGGAATCGTCGACCGATGAATGGTGGGATACATGGTAAATCCTAGAGATGGGTGCCCTCAATCAGGCCTATGAATCCTTGGTCGAATAATGGTAGGATATACAGTAGATACTAGATGGTGGAGTCTTAGTTATCGCCTAGTGATATAGAGTGGATTGTGGGAAAGCTTAGAGACTAAGAGATAGGAAAATTTTGCACAGTGTATGTGGAGAAATCTAGATGCTTCATTAGGGCCTGCTGATTTGGTGTGGATTGCGGTAAATTATGGCTCTATTGATGAGGGTGAGGTGGTGTAGCCTCGAGAAGCTCTGGTTGAATTTTGGTTATGAGTCCCACATTCATGCTTGGAATATGGCACAAGGGTGATTGGCTGAAATAAATATTTGGTTCAACCAATCTATGGTCGGGTGGTTCATGGAAGTCCTATACCTAGTTGACTTATGAATTCAATAATAAGAGTTCCTTTCCTTGGTATTTTATGAGAAAATGTACTAGTTCACATGTGGATTTTATGGTTGTTGTATCCTTGTTATTTTTTTTGTTTATATGTTGGTTATGAGTATTTTTTATGGCAGTGATGATGTATGGATCTCATCATGTTTTGATTTGTAAATGAATAAACAATGAATATATGACCTAATATATTATAATGTACCTAATGTGATAAGGCGTCAATTCTTCTTAGAGATTCTCAGATAATTATGAGACCTCTATGTTAGGATTTGTTATTATGACACGTAGAATGCATATTTGTTACATGTTTGACGAAATACATGTCATGGCTAGTAGGGGTCCATTCAAGTCTTTGTTCAAGTATTTTCATTAGTATCATTGTTTCAATGTTAATTTTCATTTCTGGAAGTTTTATAGAGTTTTTGGCAGTGGTGTTACAGTTCTATTTGGACACATCACTCCTGACATTCAGATCAGTGCTTTAAGGGCTCATCAAACCCTAATTCAGTTGTTACATGTCCTATAGAAGTCAACTCATTGAATGCCTCCTCCTATGAAAGTTTCATGGCTTGAAGCCTTCCTGAAATGCCTCCTTGGGACACCAGCACAACCCATGCCTTGAGACAGTCTGTTGCAGAGCAAGCATGCCCACTATGGCCTACACTGCAGTGCACTTAGGCCCACTCTAGCCTATGCTGGGCAAGATTGAGTGAAATTTTCATAGAGTTCTGCGAATATTCCTTCATTCTAGATGACTATAGAAGGTTCCCATCTCTAATCCCCTCCTATGAGCTCAAAATTGGATAGGCTAAGGATCCATTAACCTCTTACCCTCTCATCCCTAGCTCCATGGAAACTAACTCCAAGCTTCGAAAGCCATTCAATACCCTCATTTATGAAAAAACGACCTCCATTTCCTATAAATTGAGCACTCATCATAGTGATTAGGGGGCTAGAATCTAAATTTCATAAGGAAATTATGTTGGTTTGAGGATTGATTTTATGTTAAGAAATGTTATGTTGCTGGAGTGTTGAGCTTTTGATGTGGCAAGGGTTGAACTGGAGCTAGAGGAGTGGCACAGAATTGAACTATATTGGGTGATACTCTTCCTTCTACATTAATAAAGAGCTTATTCCTTTTCCCATATGATTGTTTATGTATGTGATAATTATTTGTTTCAATGTATTCGATTCCGTTGTTTTATAGTTGATAGTTCATGTATGCTTTGATCGTTTTCTTGTTTCTGTTTGTCTTGATGTCGATACCTTTTGAGCAGATTTAGTTTAAGTGGGAGTGACCAGAGTGATTTAAAAGATATTTAGGAAGTGAAAGGCAACAAGCAAGTCCCTCTATCTCATCTATCTTCTATAATAAAAGTTTAAACTACTATCTTTCTGTTGTTCTAGGTGTAGTCACCCACCTAGGGAAGATATGTTTGTCCGTACATGAAAATTCCATGTAACAAATTGGTGAATCTACTAGGGAATGAATGTCATTCTTAGTGGCGTACCCTCATCATATCACACCCTAATAGACTTTGCTTAGCTTTATTGATCTTATTTCAATATTTTTGAAGAGTTTTTAGTCAAAGATTGTGCCTGAATGTCCCTTGAATTGACTCTCTGGCACTAACGCAATGTTAGTCTTGACACAATGCACTGCAGAGTAGACCCTGCCTTAGAGACAATACATTGCAGAGCACTATCTCCCTCTGTGTTTTGCGCTAATTTCTCTTAGGCTAAAAAACCCACCTTTGTTTTGATTTTTCCAAAGTTGCTTCTCTTATTGTTTGCTGAAATATTAATGATATTTTTGGTTCTGAAATCAACTTGTATTTCTCCTCCTAGACCTACTTTGGCCTTGATTTTTTAGTGTTTCTTAAATTATTTCTTTATCATTATCAATTCATTTTCAAAGTTATCTTATATTCGATTGATCTTCGCTGAAAAGAAAGAGTCGTAAAGTCTTCATTTCTTTCTAAAAGGAACTATCGTAAAGTCTTCGTTTCTTGCAAAAAGATTGATTGATTGTATGTGCATTAGTTTCATTTTGTTCATCTCAACATTAAGGAAAATGAAAATAAAAACTTGCATTATACATCTAGAGGTTTGTGTGTGCTTGTAGGAATAGTATAGGGAAATTGCTTTAGATGTGCTCTTTTCTCTTTGATTGAACATTCTTATTGCTCTATCCCTTGTAGTTAAGGTTTTCATTGTTCAAAATCAAATTAAAAGAATGTTTCTCATCATAGTTGCATTCTAGGAATTTCAAAGACATCACGTAGTGAACCTGAAAGGAAAACTTTTAATCAATATCAACTTAAAAGTTATCTCAATTAACATAATGGAGCATTGTCACCTAATGAATAACATTTAGAGGTTCTAGGCTCGAGACATGTTTCAGCGTCATAAAATATAGCAACCATCATTAATTTTCTACAACATATTCCGAGTGTGATACCTCATTCCACATACGTAAGTATATTGTAACTCGTCCATGTAACTTCGGGTATATAATGCAGTGTTATAGTACAAAAAGTATAAAGGAATGCTCTCACTATGTAGTTTTGCATTAGACAGGGCTAACACAGATTGGATATCCATGTGCTTTCGGGTATATATGGGAGGACTGCATTAGGTTGCTATCTATCCTTGGGTAACTAAGTCATCTTCCTTGTACACTGTGATACATCAAACAAAACATTTGGGGAGATTACTTGCACGTATGTTAAGACCTTGGTTTACTGAGATAGTATATTGCAATTCACGGTTACTTGGTAATATTTTTGCCTAGATTATTCATCTTTTGTTTTGTTTTGTTATTTTGATTAAAATAAAATTAATTGACCATGGATAACATCCTCCGCGTCACTCCTTAGTTGATCTTAGGTTGATACATATGGCAACAACTCTGGAGTCCACCGATCAAGGAATTCCTTTTGATGGGCATCCTAGTCATTTTCCTCCTTTCGGAAATATTGGTGCTCCATATATGGCTACATTATCCCTTCTGGGCTTGCCAGTATGGTTGTTTTCAACCTCCTTAGTTCAAAATGTCATGATTTTTCGGCAATTCAGTACTCATCCATCTAGAAAAAATCAACCTCTAATTGATCCTAAAGTTGACCCTTTATCTTCTTTGTCGATTGTTTCTTCTCCCCTTCTTCCACTTCGCCTAGTGTAAGTATTGACACTAGTAACTAGGGATAAGAAGAATAAGAAAGGGAAGAAGAAGAAGAAGAAGAAAATTCAACAGGGGGGAACCAAGCAACCATTGCTTCAAATGCAACTTCTGATAAAAAACCATCTGATAAGCATCACAAAATTCGATATCCTTGCAAACTTTGTACGAGAAACCATCTTCTTCAAAATTTCTATGGTATTCCTTAGATCCTAGAAGAATGGTCTTCTCATTCAAATCATCCTATGTCATCAAATTTTGGAGATCATACTGGTGACATACCATCAACTAGTGGTAGTAAAATTCACAGAAAGAAGAGTAAAGTTAAGTTTCCCTGTATTTTATGCAAAGGGAATCACCCCATTCACCTTTGTCCTTATTTGGATGAAGCCCAAAAAGTGTTGGATAACCACCTTGCTTCTCTACAGTGACTTCCATCTGGTTAAAGGAGACTCTCCCTTAATCCTTCAATAGTTGATGAAGTAACCGACCCAAATCAACCATCGGTCAAACCCACTCTCTTTGAATGTGAATCCCATGAGTCTATACCTTACTAATCACAGCTCAAGGAAACAATTGACCTGATTTCACCTTCAGTTAATCGTACCTTTCACATAGAGAGCGAGTATGATACCACTCAAGTTATTTTTGTTTATTCATATTCCAATGAGATTGGAGGTAACCCTCCTGTTCCATCGAGACGGGAGGAAAATCCTTTCATTCTCGTAACTCAAGGGGGTAATTCTCTCATTATTATGGTACCCCTTCCAAGTAGTCTGGTCACCTCCTTTGATTGGAATCTAGCAAGATGTCATCTTCCTTCTTATATTCCTTTCCATATCATAGTACAAGTTTGTAATATGATTGTATCTGGCACTATTATAGATGAAGGTACATCTGTGAGTATACTTTCCTCCACTGCTTGGCAGGAGCTTGGTTTGCTGCCACTTGTGCCTGTTCTCTAGAATTTGTTGGCTTTTAAGATAGGAACCAATCAACCATAAGGGATCCTTCCTTAGTTGCCTATTACTTTGGGAGGAAAATTTATTTATCTCAATGTGATGGTAGTCTGAATCCCTTTAGACTACAATTTACTTCTTGGGTGTGACAATGTTTATGACATGGAAGTTACTGTTTCAACACTCTTTTGAGTGATGTGTTTCCCGCATGAAGGCAGAATTGTCATTGTTGACCAAATTTTATTTCCCGGTCCAAATATGGCTTCCAGTCAACCATCTTCTGTTATGAAACCAGCTCAGGAAAATATAGAAAATATGGATCAATGCCTTAGAATTCAGCCTCTTCGAGGGGGCAACCTCCTTTACATTACATAAATGAACAATTCTTGGATGATACACATGAAAAAACCTCATTTCTATATATAGGAGTCTAAGGAGTCACAATATAACCCAGCCGACCTCCTAATAATAATATAAATCCCAAAAATAAAAATAGAGGGATTTTATGGGGCACAGTAATAACAATATGGGGGCAATAGGGGCACAACAATATTAATAAGGGGTACAACTACCATAGTAATGGGTAATCACTAGTATTATAGGGACCGAACATGCCCCTCTCCTTCAAAAAAAGTGTTGTCCTCAACGCTTGAGTAGTTCTGGATACTTCTGTATAAAATTCTCATCCTCCCATGTGGAGTCTTCCGCAGATAAGTTCTTCCACTTGATAAGATACTCTGAAATTGATCAATTTCGTAGCTGTCGAGATCTTGTTTCTATGACTGCTTCCGGTTCCAATATAATTTTTCCTTCCTCGTAAAGTTTTGGCAATATTGTATGAACTGGGAGCTTGTCGCCTATAACCTTCTTTAAATATGAAACATGGAAAAGTGGGTGCAATCGAGAAGCTACAGGAAGCTCCAATTTGTATGCCATAGTACCAATCTTTTGCAACACCTTGTACGGACCATAATACTTTGGTGATAATTTATTATCCTTCTTAGATTGCTTGAGGGACATTTTCTTATATGTTTGTAGCCGTAGGAATACCCAATCACCTACATCAAAACTTCTCGCTGCGATGTTGATCTTCCTATTGTTTCATTTCTATTTTGTGCAACACAAGGTTATCCTTTAAGAGTTGGAGGACTTGTAGTTGATGTTCGATGTGATGTTCCACTGCTTGAACCTTAGAATTTTCTCTTAAATATGATGTGATGGATGGTGGCTGATACCCATAAAGTGCCATAAATGGGGTCATTTTTGTTGCTGTATGAAAGGAAGTGTTATACCACCATTCAGCCAGAGGCAACCATTTGACCCATTGTGTCTGTTTATCAGATACAAAGCAACGAAGATATCCTTCCAAACATTTGTTTACTATCTCAGTTTTCCCATCAGATTGAGGATGATAAGATGAGCTATGAGCTAACTGAGTACCAAGACAAGAAAATAATTCTGTCCAAAAATTTCCAGTGAAAATGGATCTCTGTCACTTACAATAATCTTTGGATTTCCATGTAGCTTTTGAATTGTTTCCATAAATGTCGTAGAAACTGTACTAGCTTTAAATGGATGTGATAATGCACAAAAGTGTGCATACTTGGTATGTCTGTCAACTACCACCATGATGACACTCTTTCCCTCAGACTTGGGTAAACCTGTGATAAAATCCATTGAAACCTCCTCCCAACGTTGGCTTGGAATGGATAAAGGTTGTAATAGACCCGGTGTCTTAATTGTTTCAACTTTATTTTGTTGGCAAACCAAACATTCCGCCACAAACTTTGAATATCTGATTTAAGGCCATCCCAAAAAAATACCTTCTTAACCCTGTGGTAAGTTTTTAAAAATCCTGAGTGCCCTCCTAAGGGAGAAGTGTGCAATTCCATAAGAATCTTTTGTTTTAGCTGGGAATTCTTACAAAGGTATAAGCGATCTTTGTACCATAACGAATCATTTTCCAGCTAAATGTATCAGACGTACTGGAATCTTGTTGTAATTTTCGAATAAGTGCCCACACTTCTTCATCATTCTTCCATTCCTCCCTTGCTTCGTTTATCCAATCTGATTGGATAATAGAAATGGCACACAACAATGCTTCCACATCCTCATCCTTTCTTGAGAGTGCATCTGCCACCACATTTTGCTCCCTTTTTTGTAGATGATTTCAAAGTCATAACCCAACATCTTTGTGACCCACTTTTGTTGCTCTTCAGAGGATAATCTTTGTTCTAAAAAGTATTTAAGGCTATCATGATCCGTTTTTACCTTGAAGTGTCTTCCCATTAGGTAGGGTCGCCACTTCTTAAGTGCATGGAGTATTGCCAACATTTCCTTCTCATAAATAGCTTTGTGTAAAAACTTTCCCTTGATTGGACGAATTTCAAAAGCAATGGGTCTTTCATATTGCATCAAAACAAAACCAATTACATTTCCTGAAGCATCACATTCCACAATAAAGGTTTTTGTGAAGTCCGGTGTAGCTAAGACCGGTGCTTGGCACATTGCCTCTTTAAGAAGTTCAAAGGACTTTGTTGCTTCCGGAGTACATGAAAATGCATCTTTCTTCAATAATGTTGT
>APFE031709685.1:7771-47024 GCA_000404065.3 Pinus taeda | reverse complement strand
TGGAGGAACACTTCTTGGAATTAGATGAATAGCATGATCATGATCACGCACAGGTGGGAGACCTTTAGGAGTCTCAAATACCTTGGAATGATTATCCAGGACTTTTTTGAGATCTAGAGAAATACATGATTCCGATGTGGAATCATCTAGCGAACATAATTATGCAATTACACCTCTTTGTTCCTTTTCTAGAAGCTTTGTCATACCATTAGAGCTGATTATCTTTCCTGGTTTCCCTGCAATACACCTTAATTCAACTTCCTTTCCTTCCATAGAAAATTTGATGAAAAGTTCTTGAAAATTAAAAGCTATTGTACCCAAGGATTGTAGCCATTGGACTCCTAGTACAACATCAACACCTCCCATTGGAATGAAAAGCATTGGGCTAGTCAATATACATATTCTCCCATGGATAGCTTGATATTATGGGAATTTCTAGAGCAATTTATCATTCCTCCATTTGCAACCGTCACTTGACACTCAAGTGCTAGATATAGGAAGCAATTCAATTCTTTTGCTATATTACAACGAAAAAATTGTGGGTACTTCCTAAATCAATCAACACTATTACCTTTCTCTTCTTGATTTGTCCTTCTATCTTGATGGTTTGAGTAATGGTAATTCTAGCTAATGCATTACAAGATATGGTCAGATTCATTTCTTCTTTATCTAGGCTTTGTTCTTAGAGTATATCCTCTTCTTTTGACCTTTCTTGCTCCTTTTCTTCTTCCTCTTCACAATCTATGTAGAATAATTTCTTCTCAGCACACTTATGACCTTTAGTGTATTTGCTATCACAATTGTAACAAAGCCTTTTGCTCTTTTTTCTTCCAATTGTTGTGGTGCTTATAGGTTGTGGAAGGCTGGGGGTAACAACACTTCCATCTTTATAGTTGTGACTGGTATGCTTCCTAGTTGCCATAATTTTGCTTTCCATTTTTTCTTGCTAACCTGAATGCCTTCTCTAATGAATCAGGTTCCCAAAGGCGAACATCATGTTGGATATTATCCTTTAAAGTCCCTATGAACACATCAATCCTATGCTCCTCTGGAATATTTTTTACCCTTATGTTCATTTTTTGGAACTCCTCAATGTGCTCCATTATTGAACCCTTTTGTTTGACACTTATCAATTGGCTAAAAAAAGCGTTGCTTTATGTATCCTCATAATGTGCTGTCAATTCTTCCGTAAAAATTGCCCAAGTGATAATTTGTTTACAAGAGCAAAGCCATTGATTCCATACAAACTGATTTGGTTCCAAATATAAAGTTGCAATACGTACCTTTTGTGTGTTTTGCACATTATTGAGATCGAAAAATTGCTCCATCTGTAATATCCATGTTGCAGGATCCTTGCCATCAAACTTCCTCATATCGATTTTTCGTATATGGTGGGTCTTCGATCCAACATTAGAGTCTATGAAATCATGATTAACATTTCTTTTGTTCTCATCATGAGTTTCCTTTACTACCCTTTCACCATTAGTAAGCATTTCTTGTAGCAACTTATTCAAATTTATCTCCAATTCTTCCATCTTATCATCCATGCCATTCATCTTAGCTTCCTCAAATCAGCTAGCTTTGATACCATGTAGAAATTCTCACTGTAGATCACTTGGCAATGCAATGTACTAAAGAAAAACACTTGATCTACTTCTACAAACAATTTAGTGGAAGATTAATCGAACATGAGCAACATTAATAAGAACACATAACACAAAAGATATAGCCAGGGGAAAGCACCAACCTAAAACCCCATCTTTGTATTATCATACAAGTGGAAATATAGTCTAGATTACACAAAGCCTTAGCTCGGAAGCTATCCAGCTCTCAGTACAATCCCTCTGCTACTCATAGACAATCAAAGGCTTCTCACAAACCTTCTCCTCTGCCCTTCAAGCCTCCTATTTCCTTGTGCAGTTTTCCTTGGGGTCCAATGTTGCCACCTGGGTGAATTGGCCTCTTCACACACTCACTAACCTCTCATCTAAATGCATAAACCTGAAGGAGATAAATCCTCATCATGGATGAGCTTCCTTTATAGGAAAAATATTCATCCAACTGATAGTACATTGCCTCTTCTTTGATCTCAATTGGGTCTCTGACAAAACTAACATGCATCAGTTATCCATGAGTGAATACACAGTTATTTGAAAATAACAGTTGTCACATGCATGCAAGCATCAACAAACTGTATCTCATTAATTTAACAACTTGTTAAATTAATATAACTGAAATTGACTAAGTTAAACTAATTCAACTAATCCTCTCAATATAGAACTCATCCTTAATTCCTCAATCAGTGGAGCAAATCAAAGACACATTCCCCAATCAGTGGAGAAATTATTGCATATTCTCACAAAGACTTCAAGTTTGATTTTCAGTAACTAATTAACTCAAACTGAATTAATTAATTAATATTCAAACTACTGGTAAGACCAAATATGAATTTACTTCCTATTTTAGACCAGGGTTTGTGTTAGGTCCCCATAATACTAGTGATGCCCCCATTAATATTGTAGTTGTATCCCTTATTAATATTGTTGTGCCCCTGTTGTCCCCATATTGTTATTATTGTTCCCCATAGAATCCCACCATTGTTATATTTGTTCCTTTATTATTGTTAGGTTGGATTTGGTTATATTGTGACCCCTTAGACTCCTATATATAGAAAGGAGGTTTTTTCATTTCTCCATGTAATTCATCCAATAATTCATCAATGAGAGGAATGGGAAATTTATCTTTAACAGTGAGTTTGTTGAGCTCTCTATAATACAGACACATGCGCCATGATCCAGAAAGGAGGTCTTGTCATTTGAATATCCAAGAATTGTTCTTTTGTGTAATATAAAGGAGGTTGCCCCCTCGAAGAGGCTGAATTCTAAGGTGTTCAACTATCTTTTCTATCTTTTTTTGAGTTGGTTTCATAACATTTGGTATCAGAGCTTTGGATTCTAGGGTTTCACTGCTCCAAATAGGTCATCGTGGCATTTTCGCTATAACTTTTTTCTAAGATGTTTCAGAAGCTAAAAAAAAAAACCCCCATTTGAGATGAAATCGCACTGAACCTTGGGTCCAAATTTCAGAGCTTTTCACACTATATTTGTGGAGATATGATCTGAGGAAGTTGGTCTTTTTGTAGACTCCTGAATTACATTCCAAACAGGTGACCTAGGGAAAATCGTCATAACTTTCTCTCTGAGAATCGGATTTAAATTTTGTAAGAAGGTATAGAAAGATGATGGACTTTAGTTTCTTGTATATATTTTTTAGAGCCAAAGGTCGAAACAGTGACTTGTGGCATGTCGTACAATTTCACTCTACTAAACTAGTCTATAATCAGGTCACTATGGGAGATTTGACATAACTCTTCCCTGAAGAATCCAATTTGGATCAAACTGGTGTCATTGGAAAGATGACACATAGGGATACCATAGGTTGCAATTTTAGAACTGGATGATCCCAAATTACAGAGATACATCAGATTCAATATCAAGCTCCTACAAAGTGAGAAAAGGTGTGTAGCGTTTTTTTAATTTTTGCATAAGCTTAGTTTGAAAAAATTAGTTTGAAGGAATTCAAAGGGCATAGTAAAGCATTATTATTAGTAATTGATTCCCTAAGGAAATAAAATGAAAACACCTAGTAAGCAACTTGAAAGCTCTGATACCAAATGTTATGAAACCAGCTCACAAAAAGATAGAAAATATAGTTGAATGCCTTAGAATTCAACCTCTTCGAGGGGGAAACCTCCTTTACATTACACAAATGAACAATTCTTGGATAATTCAAATGACAAAACCTCCTTTCTATATATAGGAGTATAAGGAGTCACAATATAACCCAGCCGACCTAACAATAATAATATAAAGCCACAATAATAACAATAGAGGGATTCTATGGGGTACAGTAATAACAATATGGGGACAATAGGGTAACAACAATATTAATAAGGGATACAAATACAATAGTAATGGGGTAATCACTAGTATTATAGGTACCTAACATAAGGTCGCCATTTCTTAAGTGCATATAGTATTGTCAACATTTCCTTCTCATAAATATCTTGCTTGAGATGTAGCAGTAAAAATATCCAATCACCTACATCAAAACATTTTTCACTACGATGTTGATATACCTGTCGTTTCATTTGATTTTTCACCAAAGTGGCATTATCCTTTAAAAGTTGGAGAACTTGTTGTTGATGCTCGATGTAATATTTCACTGCTTGAACATTTGTCTTCTTGATATGTCCTTCTATCTTTAGAGTTTGAGGAGTGGTAACTTCTTCCAATTCTTTACAAGATATGGTCAGATTCATTTCTTGATACTCGATGTGATCTTTCACTTCTTGAACATTTTTCTTGTTGATATGCCCTTCTATCTTGACAATTTGAGGAGTGGTAATTCTGACCAATGAATTACAAGATATGGTTGGACACATTTCTTCTTTCTCGTTGTGATCTTTCACTTCTTGCACCTTTTTCTTCTTGATATGTCCTTTTATCTTGAGAGTTTGAGGAGTGGTAATTCTTTCCAATGCTTTACAAGATATGGTCTGATTCATTTCTTCTTTCTTTGGGGTTGGGTCTTGGCGTATATCCTCTTCTTTTGATGTTTCTTGATCCTTTTCTTCCTCCTCTTCATACTCTATGTAAAATAATTTCTTCTCGGCACACTTATGACCTTTAGTGCATTTGTTATCACAAATTGTAACAAAGCCCTTTTTCTCTTTTCTCTTCCAATTGTTGTGGTGTAACCCTTGTAGGTTGTGGAAGGCTAGAAGAAACAACACTTCCATATTTATAGTTGTGAGGGGTAGACTTCCTCGTTGCCATAATTTTACTTTCCACTATGTAACAAAGCCATTTTACTCTTTCCAATTGTTGTGGTGTTGCTCTAAAGAAGGTGTTGTTCTTTGTATCTTCATAATGTGCTATCATTTCCTCCGTGAAAATTGACCACGTAACAAGTTATTTACGAGAAAAAAACCCTTTATACCATAAAAATTGATCCAATTCTAAATATGAAGATGCAACACATACATTTTGTAATAGTGGTACACCATGTAGATCAAAATATTGAACCATCTGAAGTATCCAATTTACCGGATCCTTGCCATCAAACTTCCTCATCTTGTTTTTTCTTGATTTTAGGAGCTCGATCTTGAAACGACTGTAACTTTTTACTATCAGATCTTTAAGTTATGAAATTGTGACCTATAGTAGCCCTCTGCATCCTCTTTCTAATGTCACCAACATGATCCAAATTGGATTCTCCAAGGAAGACTTATGCCAAATCTCCCACAGTGACCTGATTATAGACTAGTTCCGTAGAGCGAACTTGTACGACATGCCACATGTCACTGTTTCGACCTTTGGCTTTCAAAACATCTACAAGAAACTACAGTCTGTCCTCTTTCTTTACCTTTTGACGAAATTTCAATCCAATGCTCATAGAGAAAGTTATGACGATTTTCCCCAGGTCACCTGTTTGGAATGTAATTTAGGAGTCTGCAAAAAGACCTACTTTCTCAAATCATATCTCCACAAATATTGCGCAAAAAGCTCTGAAATTCTAAACCGATGTTCAGCGCGATTTCTTCTCAAATGGGTTTTTTTTGTAGCATCTGAAACATCGCAGAAAAAAGTTATAGTGCAAATTCCATGATGACCTATTTGGAGCAGTGAAACCCTAGAATCCAAAGCTATGATACCAAATGTTAGGAATTCAGCTCACAAAAAGATAGAAAAGACAGTTGAATGCCTTATAATTTAGCATCTTCGAGGGGGAAACCTCCTTTACATTACACAAAAGAACAATTCTTGGATGATACAAATGACAATGCCTCCTTTCTATATATAGGAGTCTAAGGGGTCATAATATAATCAAAGTCGACATAACAATAATAGTGTAAGGGCACAATAATAACAATAGTGGGCTTCTATGGGGAACAATAGTAATAATATGGGAAAAACATGGGTACATCAATATAATAAGGGGGTGATACTAATAACAATAAGGGGTTACACAAGTAGTATAGGGGCCTAACAATTTCAATCACCCAACTGGGCATTTCATGCATTCCTATACCAAGCACATAACTTCCGTTAGATTTAAAGTAAATTGAAATGAATTCACATCATACCTCATTGGTAGCTCGTCAATAATGTACATTTTCAATCCTATTCGCTTGCTATCACAACAAGTCAAGCTAGCATATTTGACAAAATCAACATGTATAAAAATATCTCATCAAGTTAGCTCAAAACATAACCATAATAGATCAAAATCATAAATCATATGTAACCATCATAAACCAGAATTATAATTCACATGTAATCATCACATACCATAATCATAAATCACATGCATAATAAAACTAAAATAATATACTACTATGTATCCTTTAATTGATCCTTACTTTTTCCTTTGTTTTTATTTCGTATGCACACTCGATCGGCTACCACACTCGACAGAAACCTTGTGCCTTCTCCTTGACTAGGTGCACATATACATAGTGTGCATCACACACATACAACCACACACAGCATACAAATCCAAGCAAATATGCACCTACACCTGAAACACAACACATACACCTACACCAAGTGTATACAATACAATACATAGGCTTACATCCATTGCATAAAATAATACATACACCTACACCTAGTGTGCAACACAACACAATAGATATATACCCAGTGTACAACACCACACAATACATGCACCTACACTATGCACATACCTAGTACCACATGCCCTCAGCACAACATGTATGGCATGCACACAATACCACACGTGCACCAATACCATATGTACAACATGTACACAGTAGCACATGTACATCGCACCACCTACAGAACATGTGCACATAATCACATGTGCATGGCACCACCTACACAATGCCACATGTACACTACACCACTTCTACAATGTGTACATAATACCATATGCATGACATGTATGCGACACCACATGCACACATTACCACATGAATGACATGTACACAACACCACCTGCACACAGTGCCACTTGTACAACATGGTCACAACACCACTTTTAAAATCATGCACACCACACCATATGTACATAGCACCACATGTGCAACATGCACGCAGCACCACATGTACATAGAAGTGCATATCAAACATGTACATAACATCATTAGTACAGAGAACTACATATCCAACACGTACAGAGCACCATATGCATACAATACCGCATATCCATCATGCACATAGTACAATATGTACACAACACCATATATCGTATATAGCACCATCTATACCTGGTACTGAATATGCAACATTCATACAACACTATATGTACTATCACCCTGTACATAATATTGCATAAACAACATGTACACACTACATATGGACAATACTACATGTGCACAATCATCACATATGCAACATGTACAAGATGTATGACATATGAACAACAATAATACCACACATCCGAAACCACACTACCTTTACCAAGCAACCTTGCTTCCAACATCTTATCCATGCTTGTCCTAGCATGCCACAGACCACATTGCTTTCATTTAGATGACGTATCCCTTGGTATAATATGTCCATAACATAGACATAATATAATCACATAACATCAACTCATAACCACATGATAGTGACCTCATATATTTTTCATGACTACTCTTCCCAATTGATTCCTTGTAAGGCTGGGAACCTCTTCATGTAAGTTTCCCTGCGTAAGTAATCATTTCTCCACAAGAACGATCCTTGATGACCCCGTCGGATAGTGCAATAGATACATAGACACATACATACATATACATAAATATTATCATAAAAAAATCATGATCCATGATGACCCTGTTAGATAATAATGTACATAGATACATATATGCATATAATCATAAGCATAAAAAAATCATGATCACAACATAAATACTAGATATCAAGGTCAAGATTAAGAGAACTTCCTTTATTCATGCACAACATTAATAACCACCATTCCCAACTTATTCAATCCATTCCACATCTCAGGTCTATTTACTTTACCTTTTCTAGTTACCTTTCTCCTACCTATACACTGCCATCATTCATTTAGACCAATGGACCCAAACAATCTAACTAGTTGTCACAATATTACCATCCACTATGTTTACTCATGCACATAACTTCATCTGAATCTTACATTACCTTTCATATACCACACAGCTCTCCTTAGCTCCATCAACTTTCATCTTTCCCAAAAAATTCCCAAGACTCAAAACATAAAAGGAAAGACAAGAAACAACTAAGAAGAAAACCATGAAATTCAGTAACATTATGACACCACAACAAAGTGGAAAGGCCTTGCACCAGACATAAAATAAACCAAAATCAAGCTAAACAATTCATAAGAGACCAAAATCACAAGACTTGGAACAGAAATCATTGCTCAATCCCCATGGTCCCCAAGGAAAGCTCAACCTAAGCCTTCTTCAAAATTTCTTGGAAATTTATTTTTTCATGTAATACCCTGCATCATACTTCCATAAACACATAATTGTTAGTGTATATATAACATAACAATAAACCAATTACCTTATCTTGTTATTCCAAGCACACTTCCTTGTAGTTGAACACATCTATGTCATGTCTCAAGGGACTCCAATTCCCTTGACAGATCTACCTGTAACTAGAAACTGGATGATATACCTATCAAATACATGTCCATTAATATAACCCACATCCACATAATGTCATACAATAATAAGGTTAAGAAGACTTCCTGTACACAAAGCACTCATTCACATGGAATTAGGGCTTCCAAACATAGCCAAAGGAATTCTTTTCCAATTCCTTCCTTTCACCTTTTTACCTTGTTGCAATTGAGGCTTACTATGCACTATAACATCACCCAACTGTTAGTTATGTAAACACATCAATTGATATCCTCTCATACTAATACCAAGCATGTTTCCTACAAATGTTTACACATGTCAACCACATGTTCCAAATATCAAGACAATCATATATATGTATATATATATATCAATTTGAAATCAACTTTAACAAACAATCATGTCATAAACTCATAGTCATTAGACATAATTCTACAACTATCAACTACATTCAAGTACATATCAATTGTATCAACACATATGTGTTAGTACAATCATCTTAAACAAGATCATTTGAGCAACTACTTTTATTATGCAATTCATCAAAGATTCAACCAACTTGCCAACATACCATGTTAAATAAATCAACTGGATGACATAATGGGCACCAAACACTCAAACACAGAATAGACAACATAACAAATAGTCAAGAACAAGGTGGATTGCATAAGAAAGCTCATACCTTAATGTATCTTAGGGGAGGCTATCTTGTCTGCATAATCAATATAGATTAGCACAATATACCTTCACAACATATCAAGTCAAATATAAATAATATCATGATATCCATAACATTAACTAACTAACATGTTCACATCATAAACTCATAAACATTCATCATTCACACATCAAAATCACATATGCACGGTCAATCTAGATTAGTACAACACCATATCAAAAATATGTCATCTCATACCTGAATATCATAACCATAGACATTTGCATAGGCCAATCCAAATTAGTATCATACATATAACATCAATATATTCATTTAATAACCTTAATCATCAAGTTGCTAGCATATAACAACCACAGTTAACCTATAACATAATCATCAAGTTATCTAACACAAATCAACCATAGCAATGCATACAACCACAAGTTACTATCATTCTTGACTATCCAACACATGTGCATATGACAATACTAATCAACTGTCATATATCATGTATGTAACCATGACATCAAAAGACATGTACATAAACCTAATGTATATAACAATTCTTAATTTAGTTACCTACATGCCCAACATTAAAACCTATATGATGATCTGTTCGTATGCCAAAGTCTATTGCTGCAACCTCATTATGATGCTCTGATTCCCCTGTTGTATCCTAGCCAACACATTAGCATCATAACAACTAATAGCACCATGATGAACTAAATTTGCATACAATGAATTTACAAGGCATTTTGACCTACTATTCATGCTTAACTATAACCCTATACATGCATAACAACTACATATAGGCATATAACACATGAGTGAAAAACTACATACACACCATTTTAGCTAGAGTCCAGTCGTCAATGCATGACCATATCAACTATAAAAAGCAAGACCTCATACATGACAACAACAACCACCTCATGTAAATTTGATAACATGTGAACACTGACATGCATAACAATGCATAATCAACCATATACACATGAAGACATACTCCATGACAACACATTCAACCTTCACATGGTGACATCACTACAACAATGATCAACACCATGCAAATAAAACAAGCACATGGACTACATGCATAAGGAACACATATGCAACCAACATGAAATCATGATCAACACACATCCCAAGGAGAGCACAACCACGCTTTAATACCACTTTGTAACACCATCCTCCCACATCTACCCAAGCAACTAGACAAGCAGGGTCAACATGCGATGAGAGGATGCTATGATATGATTTGACCTCCTAAGTCACATTAAGGAAGTGGAACTGATGGAAATAGACCATACAAACATTCAACATCAGCTACACGACCCTCAAGAACCAATCCAATAATTTAAATAGCTTTTGCTTGGGTCCCACTGAACTTTTGGACAACTCAATCCTAAGTCGCTTTCATGCTATAGGCCTGACAACGACAATAAACCCAAATTTTCTCTCACGAGATTTTGTGCCAGTGACCAAAGCCTATATTTTTAGTGTTATGCCAAGGACTCTAGGATTTGAGCCATTTTTTCAAGCCCAAAGCTCAGTTCACTGCCCAAAATTGAACCATCTCTTCAGATTGGTAAAATAACATGGAAATGATAGTAGTAAAGTAAATACTTGTTCAAGACCTTGATTGGACCCCTACTAGGCATGATAGTCATTTCATCAAACATATCATGAATATCTAAACTATATGTGTGAATAACATATATGGGCATAGGGGTCTCATACTTATTTTAGATTCACCATGAAGCATTGATGCCTTATCACATTAAATTCCATTCCATCCATTAGTCCATAGATACATTGATCATTCAATTACAAGTTAAATCATGATGAGAGCCATACAAGGATGTTGTCATAAAACACATACATAATCATCATAAGAGGGACAAAAATACCACGAAATCACAACCATATAAACCACATATAATCCAGTATAATACTCATAGAAATAAAAGGATAATAACCTTTCATTAATGATGCAAAATCCAAACCCGGGATGGGACTTCCATATTCAACCCAACTGTAGAATAGCTAAGCCAAATCTCTCTCAACCATTCACCCACATTCCATATTCCAAGCATGAATGTGGGATCTCATAGAACACATCAATCAAAACCCATCCAGGGATTCCATAGGACATCCACCTCAACCCATTAAACAATTATTCCACCTCACGATCAGACATCATAAAACCATCATCATATTAGTCTTTATCCCAACCATCTGGGGATATAGAGAGTTTTTTCCAACCAAGGCTTCGAGGAATCGTAACTCAACCCATAGCTAATGCTGAGCTCTAGTGTGTTTTTCCAACCAAGGTTATGGGATTAGAAACTTAACCCACCAAGTGATTGAGAGCATTTTTCCAACCAAGGTTATGGGACTAGTAACTCAACCCTAGATGTTACAAGGCTCCAAAGCGTTTTTCCAACCAAGGCTCCATGAACTAGTAACTCAACCCAAGCAAAGGAAACATGAGAACCAACTAGAAACAAAACAAGGAAACAAACCCAAAAACTCCATGGTTATCTAAGAAATGAAAAAGCTAGGCAATTCACTATCAATCCCAACCATCCTCCACGCCAATGAAAACTCAACCAAAAAACCATATGAAAATTCCATGCATGCCAAAACTAGTGAAGGAAACCTACATGCAACTTGGCACCTGCAATAAAATCTGATGTAGATGCTAATCCTGATGCCTTCTTGCACTTTCCTGCTCTTCCTTTGCCTTCTTTCTTCAAGAATCAAAGTATGCAACATCCTCCAAGAGTTCTCCAAAAAAAATCTAAGTGTTAGGTCCCTATAATAATAGTGATTCCCCCATTACTATTGTCATTGTAGCCCTTATTGTTATTATTGTGCCCCTATTGTCTCCATATTGTTATTAGTGTGCCCCATAGAAACCCACTATTGTTATTGTTGTGCCCTTATGTTATTACTGTTATGTCGACTTGATTATATTGTGACCCCTTAGACTCCTATATATAGAAGGAAGGTTTAGTAATTTGTACATCCAAGAATTGTTCATTTGTGTAATTTAAAGGACTTTTCCCCCTTGAAGAGGCTGATGTCTAAGTCGTTGATCTATCTTTTCTATCTTTTGTGAGATGGTTTCATAATATTTGGTATCAGAGCTTTGCATTCTAGGGTTTCGCTGCTCCAAACAGGTCATCGTGGCAGTTTCGCTATAACGTTTTGTCTGTGACATTTCAAAAGCTAAAACAAAAACTCATTTGAGCTGAAATCATTCTGAACTTCAGGTCTAAATTTTAGAGCTTGTCTTGCTACATTTTCGGAGATACGATCTAAGGAAGTTAGGGTTTTTGCAAACTCCCGAATTACATTCAAAACAGGTGACTTGGGGAAAATCGTCATAATATTTGTTATGAGGATAAGCTTGAAATTTTGTAAGAATTTTTAGAAATAGGATGGCCTATAGTTTTATGTATATCATTTTTAGGTTCTAATGTTGAAACAGTGACACGTGTCACTTCCTACAAGTTTTCTCTACTGAACTAGTCTATAATCACGTCACCATGGGAGATTTGGCATAACTCTTCCTTGGGGAATCCAATCTTGATCAGACTTGTAGGGTTATAAATAGGCCTCAAATGGATACTACATGATGTGGTTTTATATATTAGATATCCACAATTACAGAGATACAATAGATTCAATATCAAGCTCTTACAAAGTGAAAAAAAGATGTGTAGTTTTTTTTAAAATTTTGCATAAGATTAGTTTGAAAAATTAGTTTGAAGGAATTCAAAGGGAATAGTGAAGAATTATTATCATTAATTTATGCCATGAAGAAGAAAAATGGAAACACCTAGTAAGCAACCTAAAAGCTCTAGCATGACTCGTGAAGAAGAGGAAGAAATGCAACATGATATATCAAAATTACAAGACCAAGTACAACAAATATCACTCTCACAAAAGGTAACTGCAACCAAGATGAATGGCATGGAAGCTAATATGAATTGCATGCAAGTTAATATGGATGGAATGGAAGCTAAGATGGATGGCATGGATGCTAATATGGAAGAATTGAAGATAAATTTGAATAAGTTGCTACACGAAATGGTTACTGATGGTGAAAGGGTAGTAAAGGAAACGCATGATGAGAATAAAAGAAATGTTAATCATGATTTCATAGAATATAATCTTGGATTGAAGACCCACCATGTCCCAAAAATCAATATGAGGAAGTTTGATGGCAAGGATCTTGGAATATGGATACTACAGATAGAGCAATTTTTCGATCTCCATAATGTGCAAAACACACAAAAGGTACGTATTGAAACTTTATATTTGGAACAAAATTAGTTTGTATAGTATCGATGGCTTTGCTCTCGTAAACAAATTGTCACTTGGGAAATTTTTATGGGAGAAATGATAGCACATTATGAGGATACAAAAAGCAACACCTTTTTAGCCAATTGATAAATCTCAAACAAAAGGGTTCAATGATGGAGCACATTGAGGACTTCCAAAAATTGAACATAAGGGTAAAAGATATTCCAGAGGAGCATATGATTGATTTGTTCATAGGGACTTTAAAGGATAATATCCAACATGAGGTTCGCCTTTGGGAACCTGATTCATTGGAGAAGGCATTCAGGTTAGCAAGAAAAATGGAAAGCAAAATTATGGAAACCAGAAAGCCTACCACTCACAACTATAAATATGGCAGTGATGTTTCCCCCAACCTTCCACAACCTACAAGGTTGACACCACAACAATTGGAAGAAAAAAGAGCAAAAGGGCTTTGTTACAATTGTGATAACAAATACACTGAAGGTCATAAGTGTGCTGAGAAGAAATTATTCTACATAGATTGTGAAGAGGAGGAATGAAAGGAACCAGAAATGTCAAAAGAAGAGGATATACTCTAAGAACAAACCCTAGATAAAGAATAAATGAATCCAACCATATATTGTAATGCATTAGCTGCAATAGTGTTGATTGATTCAGGAAGTACCCATAATTTTATTCATTGTAATATAACCAAGGAATTGAATTGCTTCCTATATCCAAGACCAGAGTGTCAATTCATGGTTGCAAGTGGAGGAACCATAAATTGCTCTAGAAAGTGCCATAATATCAAGCTATCCATGGGAGAATATATATTGAATAGCCCAATGCTTTTCATTCCAATGGGTGGTGATGATGTTGTACTAGGAGTCCAATGGCTACAATCCTTGGGTACAATAGCTTTTAATTTTCAAAATGTTTCTTGAAATTTTGGGCAGAAGGAAAGGAAGTTGAATTAAGGGGTATTGCAGGGAAACCGGGAAAGATAATCAGCTCTAACAGTATGAAAAATCTCCTCAAGAAGGAACAACGAGGTGTAATTACACAATTATGTTCACTAGAGGTTCCCACATCGAAATCGTCTATTTCTCCAGATCTCCAAAAAGTCTTGGACAATCATTCCAAGGTATTTGAGACTCCCAAAGGTCTCCCCTATTCATGATCATGATCATACTATTCATTTGATTGCAGGAAGTGTTCCTCAAAACATCAGGCCATACAAATATCCCTATGCCCAAAAGAGTGAAATTGAACGTATGGTTGTAGAAATGATAGAGGTTGGTATAATTCAACCTAGTCAAAGTTCTTTCTCTACTCCAGTAGTATTGGTGCACAATAAGGATGGATCATGGAACATGTGTCCGAATTATAGGGAGCTCAACAAGCTCACTATTAAAGATAAATTTCCCATTCTTGTCATTGATGAATTATTGGATGAATTGCATGGATCAATTTACTTCACCAAGTTGGATATTTGTTCAGGATATCATCAAATCAGAATGAAGACTGAAGACATTCCGAAAACAACGTTTAGAACTCATGAGGATCATTATGAATTTTTGGTCATGTCTTTTGGCCTTACCAATGCACCTTCTACATTTCAAGGTTTTAAACCCTTCCTTAGAAAATTTTTGTTAGTATTTTTTGATGATATACTAATCTACAACAAGTCTTGGAAGGATCATATTCAACATGTAGATAGGGTGCTCAAACTATTGGAGGAGAAACAATTATATGCAAAAAGCTCCAAATGTTTCTTTAGAGTACAAGAGGTGGAATATCTAGGTCATATTGCATCTCATGGAGGTGTTAAGGTAGACCCTAGAAAAATTAAATCCATTAAGGAATGGAAAATCCCCACATCCATAAAGCATCTGCGAGGATTTCTCATGTTGACAGGGTATTATTGCAATTTTATTAAGAGCCATGGGAGAATAACAGCACCTCTAACAACATTATTGAAGAAAGATGCATTTTCATGGACTCCAGAAGCAACAAAGGCCTTCGAACATCTTAAGAGGCAATGTGCCAAGCACTGGCCTTAGCTACACCGAACTTCACAAAAACCTTTATTATGGAGTGTGATGCTTCAGGAAATGGAATTGGTGTTGTTTTAATGCAAGATTAAAGACCCATTGCTTTTGAAAGTCATCAAATCAAAGTAAATTATTTACACAAAGCTATTTACGAGAAGGAAATGTTGGCAATACTACATGCACTTTAGAAATGGCGACCCTACCTACTGGGAAGACACTTCAACGTAAAAATGGATCATGATAATCTTAAATACTTTTTACAACAAAGATTATCCTCTCAAGAGCAATAAAAATGGGTCACAAACATGTTGGGTTATGACTTTGAAATCATCTACAAAAAAGGGAAGCAAAATGTTGTGGTAGATGCACTCTCAAGAAAGGATGAGGATGTGGAAGCATTGTTGTGTGCCATTTCTATTATCCAACTAGATTGGATAAACAGAGCAAGGGATGAATGAAAGGATGACGAAGAAGTGTGGGCACTCATTCAAAAGTTACAACAAGATCCCAATACATCTGATACATTTAGTTGGAAAAATGATTCATTATGTTACAAAGATCACTTATACCTATGTAAGAATTCACAACTCAAACAAAATATTATTATGGATTTGCACACTTCTCCCTTAGGAGGGCACTCATGATTTTTAAAAACTTACCACAGGGTTAAGAAGGAATTTTTTGGGATGGCCTTAAATTAGATATTCAAAAGTGGCGAAATGTTTGGTTTGCCAAAAAAATAAAGTTGAAACAATTAAGACCCTAGGTCTATTACAACCTTTATCCATTCCAAGCCACATTGGAGGAGGTTTCAATGGATTTATCACAAGTTACCCAATCGAGGAAGAGTGTCATCATGGTGGTAGTTGACAAACTTACCAAGTATGCACACTTTTGTGCATTATCACATCCATTTAAATCCAATATAGTTTCTACTACATTTATGGAAACAATTCAAAAGCTACATGGAAACCCAAATATTATTGTAAGAGACACATATCCCATTTTCACTGGAAATTTTTAGACAAAATTATTTTCTTGTCTCGGTACTCAGTATTCTCATAGCTCATCTTATCATCCTCAATCTAATGGGAAAATTTAGATAGTAAACGAATGTTAGGAAGGATATATTCATTTCTTTGCATCTGATAAACAAACACAATGGGTCGAATGGTTGCTTCTCATTGAATGGTGGTATAACACTTCCTTCCATATTATTGCAAAAATGACCCCATTTATGGAACTTTATGGATATCATCCACCATCCATCACATCATATTTAAGAGAAAACTCTAAGGTTCAAGAAGTGGAACATCACATTGAGCGTCAACAACAAGTTCTTCAACTCTTAAAGGATAACCTCATGTTGGCACAAATAGAATGAAACAATAGGCGGATCAACATCACAGTGAAACAAGTTTTGATGTAGATGACTAGGTATTTCTACGACTACAACCATATAAACAAATATCCATCAAGAAAGCTAATAAGGATAATAAATTATAACCAAAGTATTATTGTTTGTACAAGGTGTTGCAAAAGATTGGTACTATGGCATACAAATTGGAGCTTCCTTCAACTTCCTGAGTGCACCCAACTTTCCATGTTTCATGTTTAAAGAAGGTTATAGGTGATAAGCTCCCAGCTCAAAAAATATTTCCAGATCTTGACGAAGAAGGAAAATTCATATTGGAACCAGAATCAGTCACATAAACAAGAACTCGATAGCTACGAAATCAATCAATTTCGGAGTATCTCATCAAGTTCTGCTGAAGATTCCACATGGGAGGATGAGAATTTTATACATAAGCATCCATAACTACTCAAGCATTGAGGACAATGCTCTTCGAAAGGAGAGGTGCATGTTAGGTCCCTATAATACTAGTGATTCCCCCATTACTATTGTCATTGTAGCCCTTACTTTTATTATTGTGCCCCTATTGTCCCCATATTGTTATTAGTGTGCCCCATAGAAACCCACTATTGTTATTGTTGTGCCCTTATGTTATTACTATTATGTCGGCTTGAATATATTGTGACCCCTTAGACTACTATATATAGAAGGGGGGTTTAGTCATTTGTACATCTAAGAATTGTTCATTTGTGTAATGTAAAGGAGGTTTCCCCCTCAAAGAGGCTAATTTCTAAGTCATTGATCTATCCTTTCTATCTTTTGTGAGATGGTTTCATAACACTAAGTCTCCAAGAGTATGAGAGAGATAGAGAGAATAATTAGAGAGATCCAAAACTAAAATGGAAAAAGGTTACGCTAACCAAGCCTGAGCCAAGAGCTTGCTAACTGATCCTCATAAGCCTTTTTATCAATGACGCCTCTATTGTCTTCATTTACCATTATTTTCCTTCATTTTCCTCCTCACTTGCAACCTGTGACCTTTCACCTTCCTTTTCTCCTAATTTCCTTTATTTTGATAAATAAAATGCCAATTAATCTCTCGTGCCTTTCCAAAGCCTTAACCATTTCCTTTTCCAATTTCCTTAACCAAAAACAACCAAATGAACACCCACTATGATGTTTTCCCCACAATTCAGCTTAGAATATGTGTCCCATCGACCATGGCCTTATATAATTTTTACATGGAATTTTCACTAGGGCTGTTACACGCTATAATTTTGTTGTTCTCCTTTTGTACATGGGATAGCTTCCATCTCTATATCATTTTTCTTGCTTCAAATTTCTATAACAATATATTTTTCATTTTGTTCAATTTCTTGAGGATAACGTCTACATTCTAAATCACACTTTTTCCTTTTGATACTAATCTTATTCACCTCCAACATAACTTCAGTCATGTCTCAATGTAAGATCGTTATAAAAAATCTTCTTTCTTTCAAAATATTTGAGGCATCTACCTACCTTCTCCATTCCTCACGTTTTATGGAAGATTGTCCTACAAAAAAATGAAACACATTTAAAAAACAACATTTAAGTAGTAGAGTAACCTAACAACTGTGGAGTACATCATCAAATAGAAGAACTTGCTAGTGGAAGAGATGACATGAGAAGACGAATTATTACTAAAGAATAAATAGCAGTTGGTCATGTGTTGACTACACTTGTTTGATGCAAAGGGCCATGTTAATCCCTATATAAGGGAAATATTAACCTTCAAATCCCTTATTAGGCCCTAGATATGGGGTGATCATATTTCTATTTTATATTTTTATGTAGGCTAACACATTTCATGGTCCCATTTTATTGTAATTGTACCCTTTGTCTCCTATATATATATATGAACACAAAATACCTTGTATTTTTCTTAGTATCATCAAATATTGTCTTGTACATTGTACTCATTATTTAAGGAGGCTTCCCCATTGAACAATGTAATTATTGGTTTCTTATCATTTTTAAGGTTCGTGGTTCATAACATATATTATTAAATAAAGAGAGACAACATCAAACATGATCCCCATTTTTTATCCATCTTGTTTATAAAAGGAGGATTATTATATTTTCAAAATGGTTTTGAAATTTGATTGATACAAAGTATTGGTATTTCCACCATTATCAGGTATGAATTAGTATTATAGTTTGCATTCATACCTTTGAGGGAGAAGGCAAGAAACATGGCCTAGTTCCCTTTATATCTATTCTTTGTAACCAACATATAAGAGAGGAGAGTTTCCGTAAGGAAACTATATGAAATCCTTATTTATCCAAAAAAAAGAACTCATTGAAGAAAATGGGAAAAATTCCTAATGGCTCCTCATAAAATGAAGGAGATGGAATCTCCTTCATAGATATGTTAATTCATCATTTATGAAAACAAGAAATTTTTTTTTAATAGTAGCAAAACATCATCTAAATTTCGGTACATTGGGTAGAAGACATGAATATAAACATCTATATACCATCACCTCCTCCTACACCATGATGGGACACACGACTCTTCCTTATTTTGTAGGATCATTGGATAGTAGACAAGTAGATACTTGGATAGGGACTTTTCCACTTATTATAAGGATAAATTTGACTTGTTGAAGTAGAATGTTTCATTTCACCTCTAGCTACCCAATTGTGGGAAAATGATTATCATATGTTGTTTGAAGATTCTTATTTTTGAATTGAGCTCATTAAGGATGTAATTCAAGAAATTTCTCATGACATCACAATTTGTCTCACATTCTACATTTCTATTTATAAGATATTTTATTTCCATATTTATAGTGAAGGTCTAGATGACTTCAATTTGGTAGTTTTTAAGCCTCTACAATAACACATTGAAGTGTTATACATGCTCTATGTGTAAATGTCCATTTTTTACCCTAAACAATATTGAATTTTTCACAAGACAACCTCTTAGAACACTGCTTCTTATTGTATCCTCCAATTGAACCATAATCCACTCTCTGATTTTCTTCCTTAGCTAATAATGTTACCAAATCCTCAACTCATGCTCATGATTTTCACTTAGAGAGTTATTATTTACATTTATTATTGATTACATGTTCAAAAAACTATTTTGTATGATGTCACCCAATGGGTTGTATGGAAAATTACAAAAGTAAACCATACCATGTTTATTGCTTCACCCTAAAAATTCCCACATGATAGCTCACACCCTCACTGAAGCTAGTGAAAAATATCACTTTCATTCCTCAGTCACCTTTAAATATATACAATTTTCCCTCTATTAATAATGTCATTGTTCCTCAATTGCACTTTTTAAATATATACAATTTAACCTCAGAGCTTGTCTTATCAAACTATTACATAGTAACATTACTTTCACCTCTTATTACATGCTATAAGTATTTTATTGCTAAACCTTATTGGTAAAAAGTATATTCCTCTCACTTACTCTCTTAGTACATGCAAATTAAGCCACTCTCAACCAAATAAATTCAATTTCCCAATACTTAAGATATGATAAACACTAATGATCTTTTACCTCTCCCTTTTAATTTTTCCACATCTACCTTATTCGTTAGATTCTTCCTTCTAGGTATATTACTTTGCACTCTATTACAAACCTCCATGTTAATTCCTCAATGTCCATTACATCATCTATTACAAATCATGTTACATACGGGTGTTTCTTTAATTTTATTTACCAAATTTGGTGCCCAAACACCAAAAATGATTCACAATAGTTGCTTCTAGCTCCTTCTCACATAAGTTCACATGGGAAAAACTTGCACTTAACCCAAAATTGGGGTTGAACCTAAAACCATATGTAAATACAAGCATAAAATTATTTCATTGATTCCAACCACTAGGCCCTTGATAGTTCATTAATTTCTTACATGTCGCAAAGGATTCAAGACCGTTCTCTTAATTGTCTAATCGCATTTGAGTTCTGACATCATCATGAAGACATTTTGACATCACTAGGTCATGTGACACCCTTTAGGTGATGCCATGTGTCACCCACAAACTATACATCACTTTTCCTCCCATGTTAGTGCCACCTATTGATTTGTTGCTTAAAATATTCATTGAATCCTATAGAATTGGTGTGGACTCGATTGGTTGGACCCCTACTCGATTAACAACTGTGGATCAGCTCCTCCCCCATGCATGTATGATGGTTAATGGGGGGTATGTTTTTTTTTCCCTTATGAAACTTCCATGCATTTTCATTAGTCTACCAAATAAATATCGTTTTACTCATTAGATTAGACAACAATGAAACATCGTAGTTCTCACCTAATTGTAAGGTGTTTAATGGAGGGAGGTTCGAAGAATTTTTGTTTTGTGCATGTAACACAAAAAAAAAAAACAGAACCCCGATTGTCTCCACCTAGCCTCCAACTGATGCTACCACTTGTTTAGGGTCCACCACTTGTGATTTTCTGAAGAAATATTATATTTATATATTTTAGAAATTGTCAGAACTATTGCATGCCCAAAGGCCCAGATAATGGAATACACCTTTCACAATCACATCATCAGGCTAGTCTCAACTACCTAGTTATCAAAATCGACTAATCAATAGTTTCCACCTATCATTTCTTCCATGTGAATTACACATAATCGCTTGGATAGGTTTGAATACTCCGAAAAACTAAAGGAGCCCAAACATGCGGAAGCATTTGAATACACCACCGAGACCTGTGTACACTTATTGATGAAGGAAATTTATCTAGTGTTTGAACATTGCATTACTGCTTTATTTAAAATTAATTTTTCCTTTTATTCATGAGGAGTCATAAGAAGTGCCTTACACTATTGGAAATTTCTCTAAAAGGACTATCCAATTATGCATTATGCAAGATAATTTGAGTAGGTTAACTATGGAAAACATTCCTTCAAAGATAAGCCCTTAGATCATATATCCAACAATGTTCAACTACTAGAAGACTCTGTAGACACCAAAAAGAGATCAATAAAAACATCATCGGACTCCCCCTAAATTTATAGTCCCTTTATATCAATGACTAGGTTTGACATCTATGATAACTAACTTGCAATTTGGTTAAGAGAAACAATCCTTGAAACAAGGATTAACCAATAGAGTAACCTAACAATTGTGGAGTACATCATCAATAGAAGAACCTTGCAATGGAAGAGATGGCATAAGAAGATGAATTAATTTTGAAGAATCAATAGGAGTCAGTCAAGTGTTGACTACACCTATTTCATGCAAATGGCATGTTAAGACCTATATAATGGAAATATTAACCTTAAAAATATTTATTAATCCCTAGATATGGCATGATTACATTTCTATTTTTATATTGTTATGTAGCTTAGACCTTTCATGGTTCCATTTTATTATAATTGTACCCTTTTTCTCATTCATATATAAAGATAGACATGAGAGACTTAGTCTTTATCTCAGTATCATCAAATACTATCTTGTATATTTTATTCATTTTAAAAGGAGGTTTACCATTCAACAAGACTATAATTATCGGTTTCTTATCATTTTTAAGGTCCAAGGTTCATAACACATATTATTAAAAAAAGAGACACAACGTTAAACATGATGCCCATTTTTTATCCTTCTTATTTATAAAAGAAGGATCATTATATTTTGAATATTCCTTTGAAATTTAACATCTCCACCAATATCATATATCAATTCGTATTAGAGCTTTCAGTCCTACATTTGAGGGAGAAGGAAAAAAACAAGGCCTAGTTCCCTCTATATATAGTTTTTGTAACCAACATCTAAGAGGGGAAAGCTTCCTTAAGAAAAGTATATTAAATCCTTATTTATCCATGAAAATGAATCATTTAAAATTAAAAATCGAATGTTTCCTAATGGCTCGTCATAAAACGAATTAGATGAAGTCTCCCTTGTAGATATGTGAATTCATCATTTCTTTAAACAATATTTTTTTTCCAAATAGTAGTAACAAATCATCCAGGGTTTGCAAAATTAGGTAGAAGACATGAATAAAAACACCTATATGCTATCACCTCCTCCTGGCCCATGGTGGGACAAATGACGCTTCCTTATTTTGTAGGATTATTTGATGACAAACAAGTGGATACATGGGTAGGGAATTTTCTACTTATTTTAAGGATAAATTTCACTTGTTGAAGTAGAATGCCACATTTATGGCATAGCTACCAAATGGTGGGAAAATTCTTATCATATTGTTGCGATCCCAAAGTCACATTACATTGTTTTAATGTACAACCAAGGAAGATCTAAGTGTGATCCCAATTTTTTTTTACGTTTTATTTAAATCAGCACAGGAAGCCATCTATTTTCATATCAAATATTGCTAAGTGTATTTTAATGCGTCTAGGCTTAATGTTTCAGTTCATTTTTTCTTGGCCTAAAGCTTCAACGAGGAAGCATAGATGGCTCAAAATTGTGGAAAATGAGACCATATATTTATATTTTTCCTGTGAATGCGTTGTGATGAAATCACTGAGTAGTTTTCTCTTGAATCTAATTCATATTTCATATTTTGCATTAAGGTTCAAGTCTGATGCATCCAATTTTCTCCTTTCAACTGTCACAAGAAAATGGTTAACATGAAGAAATATGACAACCATTGAATGAACGTTCATGTTATTTTCAATTATATACATCCTTGTGCATGAGTTTATTATGGTTTTGAATGAAGTGGCATTAATTCTGACTTAATAGGTATATGACGCATTTAAAATCTTATTGTCACATGCATTTCACACTCATGAAATGTTTTCAAGAAAGTACAAATATCATGCATAAATCATGTTACAATTAAACAATTATTTCTATTGAAATACATATACTCTTTTGAGAAGCTAGGTGAAGGGAAAAAATATCAGATATTAAGATGATTATGTTGGGTTGCATTTCCACTAATCCGAAATTAGAGCATTCATGGCCCTTTGGTTTCACATAAAGAGTTGAAAATGTAAAAGATGAGTGAGAAATAAAGATCATATTATGACATATTTAAAGGAGAAATTAAGAATTTCTTTAAATCAACTAAAACCTAGTGGGTAGCTGAGAAATTAAGATTTCAACCACTAGAATACACAAAATTTTGAAAATTTTCCATTTCTTGCAAAAGCCTTGTAAAACATATCAAATAAGTCAAGATACTCTTCAACAACCCCCACAAATTTTTCAAAACCTAAAATAAACCATCATATTGATGCCATAATATATTATATTTTAACAATTCCATCTAATTAACATAACAGATCAATTTTACAACACAAAATGCCATGAAAATTGCCTAAATATGTATTCATATGTAGAAAATTTCAAAATAGGAGATGGGTATATGAAATTACATGAAAATAAAGGATGGATAACCTAAGAGACATTTTTGAATTATTTCTTTGATATGCCTCAAAACCTCCCAACAATTCCCAAAAAAATTGATAGGGTTTCCCTACAGCCCAAGATTTTTCTTTCCCTTTGGATTACAAAATGAGGCCTGTATACTAGAACTCAAGAACTAAGACCTAGCCCTAAACCATTAGTCATATTTGGAAAACCACCAATATTATTTACAAAATTGCTAATTATAATATAAATAACTTATTCTAGAAGATTTTTGAATGATTTCCCAATTGTAGGTCAGGTCCCCTTTATATTTATATATAATATATCTTCCTTCTCTCTCTTGGTTGTGCATAGGGGCTTCCCTATCCTTGTTCGGGACTTCCTGCGTTGACCTCTATTATGGACGTGTTTTTGATGATGTTGACGCTAGTACTGAGGCAAGTGCCAATTCTAGTGCTGAATAATGAAGTCTTATCTGGTGCGACAAAGTCCTTGCACTGGACCTTTCTTCCGCGAAGACCTCTTAGGATGTTGATGTGAATTCCTGTTTGATAACCCATTCATATAGATCCATTAGAGTCCTCCACTCTCTGTCGTATGGAATGTCACATGACTAGGCCTCTATGATGGTCCCCTCCAGGCTAGTAATGTATTCATAATCAATTTTTCCCCACTTCTTAAAGATGTTCTTGAGAAAGAACAAAAATTCATAATGATCATTATATAATTTCATAATCTATTTCCCTTTAAGGGAGTGGTCCTCTTCTTCGACACCTTTGTGGCTTTCCTTAATTTCCACCAGAATTTTCATGAAGAAATGTTTGGGATGTAAGTTCCCATCATCATTATAAAAGGTTGGAAAATTATTTTAGTAGAGAAACTCACTTTTCTCTTTGAAACCTTCTATTACTTCCATTAGTTCTTTCACCTCCTCTTTAGACTTCATCAGTCATTTAATTTCCCTTATTATCTGATTGGCTCTTGTTACCCATTCAAATCTATTGAGATTTACCTTTGTCACTTCTTCCTTTTATATCTGGTTAAGGAAGTATACAATTACTTTGACCTTGGAAGGAGAATCTCTAATAGTCTTCTCAATGGATTTTATTACCCTTTATGCTCTTCTCATGGTCTTAGTCATTCCTTGAATAAATTTTAAGCGGTCCTAGTGTTTTTCCACCATATTTATAATTCTCCCCCACATAATCCTCCTAATTTCTTTAAATGAAGGTTTGATAGGGTTCAATTTTTCTTAGCATTTCTAGCTCATGTTTAAGTCTCTTAATATGTTCTATGGCCTAGAGGAGCTATGTCTTGGCTAGTTCCAACTCCCGCCTTTGATTAGGCAGTGAAAACGATGTCTCTTCAAAGATCTCTAACACTATTAAGGTATACACTCAGCCAGAACATTAATGTGCTTTCTTAGTTCAAAAGATGCTATAAATGGGTCTTGAGTACCGATACCATCATTGTAATGGCACATCTCTTTTCATTTTCATTTCACATCTGCAAAGCTTCCTATGGATGAGGAGTCCATTTGGCAGGATGATGAGTTGGAGGAGAATACTAAATTGATGAAAAAAAGAAGGTCAAGTAGATTTTGTGGATCAAAATGGTAAATAGTGTGGTGACAGATGTCGCAAAGTGGGAATGACAGGTTGGTAGGGAAAATTTTCAAGACTTCAACCCCTGAATTGATGAGATGTGAAAAAATGATAGGATGTTGACTTTGAGCTAAAGGATCTTGAATTTATAGTTAAAGAGGTTTTTACAGCTTAAGAATGCATTTATAAGGTTTTATTAATGAATTTATAGGGTTATTTTACTTAGAGGAAGAATTTTCTTTAAAGGAGTGCACATTTCTTGCAAGGTGGAGCAAGGGTTTAAATTTGAGCCAAAATTCTCATAAATTCTATAGTGCAGAGAACTTGACTAGGAGAATTCATCAATAGAGGTGGATTACATGTTCAATTTGTAGTATTTGTGCTTTTCATTTACCAGATTTGGTAAATTAAAGGTCACATGTGTGCAAGAGTTGGACTAGGTGACTATAGTGGAAAATGCCAAAAATAACTCCCTTGTACATCCTTTATACCTCATCAATACATGAAACATGTGGGAATATGTTTGGAAAGAAAGTTTGGATGATGTCATGCTGACATCAACAAGGCATGGCACCGCCATGTGGTAGGTTGATTATTTATGGTGACTATGCTGACATGGGAAGTGGGAAGGCATGTAGCTGGTTGATAGGGTGGAGTTAATTGGCGAGGAAGTGATTGGCCACTGTGTAATGCAATCATACATGGGAAACCTACACGGAGGGCTATGTGACACCCTATCGCAGGGTGAGGAGGCCAAATTTTGTAATATTTAGGGGCATGCGGTGTTGACGAGGAGGCAATATGTAGAACTTGCTACACCCATCAATTGCATTATCAATTGCACATCTCCACAACATGGAGCTCCCACATATGTTGGATGAAGCACCTCTAACATTGTTGGATATGTCAACGTGCAAGTTAGTTGGGAGTCGCTGATGGAATCATGTTCGCATGTGAAGGAGGTGGGATCAACCATGTGGTAGTTGACAAGGAAAGTAGAGAAAACTCATGGTAACTAATCAGGTGGATGTAGTGAGTGGGTTTCCCATGTGGACAACATGTGGAAGGACTTTGCTACGTCAATCCCTTGGCATTTGAAATATTTGGAGGAATGCAAAGCGCACGAGGAGGTGACATGTGGCTTCCATGTTATGTGTCATGCAACTTTGCAGTGTGAAGTGCTCTTGGCCATTGGATGGTCAGACGCTCTTGCCATTCGATCTGGTGGGCATGCATGTTCGCCAGTGCTCACCACCCATGGGTCATAGCGTGGCTTGTTACGTTGGCACCTCCCTAGTCAAACTCAACATTTTATCCTTTTGAGCTTAGATCAAAAGAAGGTTGTGAACCTTATACCTCAAGGCAGATAATTTTCCAGGGTGTTACATTTTGACACTAACGCATATGTCATTTGAAGATGCCTATTTTTTCATTGAATTTATTAAGGAGGTAATTCAAGAAAACTCTCACGCCATCACAAGTTGTCTCACATTTTACATTGTTCTTTATAAGAGATTTTATCCCCATAGCTATAAAGGAGGTATGGATTGCTTCAATTTGGTTGTTTTTAAGCCCCTTTAATAACACATTGAAGTGATTCTACATGCTCTAGGTCTAATTCTCCATTTTTTACCCTAAACAATGTTGGATTTTTCACACCCACATTTCACAACGATGCTTCTTATTGTACCCTATAATTGAAAAATAATTCAATCCCTTCTCTTGTTCCTCTCCTAATAATGTTATCTTAGCATACCTTGCCTTATCAAAATATTACACAAAGAGACTCCTTTCACCCTCTTATTACATGCTATAAGGATATTTTTTCTAAACCTTTTTGGTCAAAAGTATATTCCCCTCACCTAATCTCTTAGTACATGCAAATTTAGCCACCATTCCTAAAGCATACACTCACTACCAAATAAATTTTCAATTTCCCAATACTTAAGATACCATAAACAGAAACACAAATGATCTTTTTCCACTCCCTTTTACTTTTTCCAAATCTACTTTGAAGTTTATTCCTTATATTCTTCCTTCTAGATACCTTACTCTACACTCTATTACAAACTCCCTTGTTAATTCCCCATTGTCCACTACACATCATGTTACATATGTAACTATGTAGAAACATATGTACAAATATTGTTCAGTATAATTAGAATAATTAGAAATCAAATACAAACTAATAAATGAGCATTATTCTATAAGTAACCATATGATGCGAACTTATCTAATTCCATATGTAGTTATGTACAAATTCACTTTCTAGTATAATTAAGAAAAAATATAAATTAAATGCAAACTAATAGATAGCCACTATTCTATAAGTCACCATATGATGTGAACTTATCCAATTCCAATATGTGAGAATGGGACTAGTCCCAATCCATGGAAAGTGTTAGTGCTACTAGTGTGATTGGGGGGTTTTCATTAGTGTGCGAGTTTATTGAAATTACCATAGATGATCTATTTCGTGGCTTGCAAAGCTTGCGAGGTAATGTACGACCAATATCTATACTTGGGAAGGTGGCAGCAAATATAATGAACAAGTAAATGGTCTCATAATGATTTGAAACTGGCAACGTTGTAGTAAGGAAATATATAGTTGTGTTTCTTTGAGGAAATAGGTGAAAAAACCTCCGACCATATTGAGAATGAATATTCCGGCTATTCCATATCAGATAGAAAAAATCTACCACTATTATCGCCTACAAGGTGTTGAGCCGTTGTACATTCTTTCCGATACTAGGGCTTCTGGATGTCATTCCCATCTCTGAATCTGAGATGAGCGCTTGCCCCCTTTATCCTATGGCTTTCGCTCCCTCCTTTTCCACTCTCCTCTAGATTTCAGCCAGGTGAGACTATGAAGGAGACCAGGCTATGACAAAAAACGATTGTTGAACACGTCAATTTCTGAGCTCATATCAGATTTCTAATGCTCGAGTGTGCTTATCACATGATATTCCTTACATGGATTAATTTCCCAGGTGTAAGGACCTGCGGTTCTTGGCACGAGCACCATGAAGTGCGACGGCTTGTTTGGTGAACGAGCGAGTAGCTTGACCGAAATGTGTAAAGTTACAATGTAAAAATGTGCATGAGGAAGGTTGAGTGATGGTGATATATAGTGTGGGGAGCATGTGGACACACCCACGGGCTGACCAAACATGCTATGGCAACTTGTGCGAAGACTGTTAGTTGACCAGCAATAAACAAGGCGAACGAGCGATGTGTAAGGGTGTTTGGCAAGTCGGCTTGGGCAGCTCGACTCGCCCCACCATCCATATAAGTATAAGTGAAGTTTGAAGCTTGAAGGCATCAGAATTCAAGCAAGTCTTTCGGTGGAGAAGTAGAGGTGCGAAGTAGAAGGTAGAGCCACAACAAGGAGGCACAGTTCTAATGCGCCCACCCTTGGGCAGCTCCACACGAAGATAAGCACGCGGACTTGGGAGAAAGGTGAGGGCGTGGATGAAGGCGCCTGGCGTTCGGGTGAAGGCGCAGGTGGTGACTTGGGTGAGGTCACCCACTCAGCGTGTAGGAGGAATCGAGGGTGCCTTGAGTGACTCGGGTAGGTTGCCAGCCTGTCGTGCAAGTGTATGTGATGGGGACTTGGGTGAGGTCACCACCGAGTGAAACGAAGGTGTCTCGGGTGACTTGGGTAGGTCGTCCACCCATCATGCAAGAAGAAACAAAGTTTCGGTTGAGGAGTGCGGTTGGCAGCTCGTGTGAGGGCGCGCCTGCCCAGCTCGGGCAATGAACTTGGTTGACACACAAAGGTATGGCATGTTGTAAAATTGGCTAAGTATGAAACTTGGTGTTTCCAAGTATACTTGTAAAGCTTTGTAAAGATTGTAAAGTTGATTAATATATTGTATTAAGGTAGACTCATTGTTCGGGGAGTTGCCCCTCCCTTTATACTGTGCAATTGTGTTCTTCATGTATAATTGCTGATGATAATGAATGTGTATGGGTGTTCATTGGTATAAAAGAAACATAATAATACTTGGTTGCAAAAAAAAAACTAAGTAGACTAATGGTTAGGCATAGTCCATGAACATAAGTATTGGTGAAAAGAAAGTGTTCAGTGGTGCCACACCTCGCCAAGTATGGTTGAAAGACTACCGTAGGCTTGGGGGCCGTGACAGGTCGTATCAGAGTAGCTGATTCAGGCATTGAAGGTTGAAGCTGCTACATACCTACACTAAAGTGCAGGTGGTATCAGAGCAAGGTTGCTCGTGACGAAGTGTAGATGGTATTGAAGCTGATTCAGGGTTGAAGAAGCTTGATAGTTGGTGATAGTGAAACAGGTACTTGCAGGTGAAGGAAGCTGGGTTCACATACAAGTGGAACAAGGGTTGGTTCAAGTTGCAGGGAACTTGGTGAAGCTGGTGGATGGTCTATACTAGATCACAAAGGAGGAATTTGTAGCAATGGCAGGTGAATCTCAGGTTGGAGAGTCTAGCCATGTTGCGAAGGATGCTACTCTGACTCTCATTGAAAAAGCGTTGGAAAGAATGGAGGACTTGGAATCTTATTGGATTGCGAAGATGAACTTGGTCGTGAAGGATCAAGAGGAAAATTCAAAGATGAAGGAAGAATTCGATGAACTCTGGACTCAACATGAGTACATTGATCTTATGTGTACACAACTTGAAGTGAAGGTCAAGGAGATTGAAGAGGCAAGATATCGAGGCTTGGCAGAGATCTTGAACATGTAGAAATCACTTAATGAAGCCAAAGATGAGATCGTGGTGTTGAAGAGGGCCGTGAGGCATAACTCAGGTGGAGGAGTGCCTCATGTTAAAGTCAAGGAACTGGAATCTTATGGTGGTACAAGAAGTGCGAAAACTCTTGGTAACTTTCTCTGGGATATGGAGCAATACTTGGAACGCTTGGGTCTATATGATGATGAGACAGAGGTGAAGGTACCTACTCAATTCTTAACAAAGGATGCTAATATGTGGTGGCGAAGGAGAGTCGATCAGATTGCCAATGGCAGTGCTGATGACATAACTTCGTGGGATGACATGAAGAAGGCTTTGCAGACCCACTTCAGTCCTCAGGATGAAACATGAGAAGTAAGGATGAATATTAAGTTTATAAAGCAGATAGGGAACCTACAGACATATCAGTAAGAGTTTGCAAGTGCAGTTCTGGAACTTCCTAACATGGCGAAGAGGGACAAGGTGTTCAACTTCATCATTGGATTGAAGCCTTGGGCTCGCAATGAAGTGAAGAGGCAGAAAATTAAGACACTTGAGGAAGCTTTTGCTACTATGGATCGATTGGTGGAGCATTATGAGGAGACTTCTAATGAGAGGAAGAAGAAGTCCGATAAGCCAAAAGAGAATAAAAAGGATGATGCTTTGAAATCGGATGACAAGACGAAGACGAAGAAAGCCTTGAAGTGTTGTATATGTGTTGAACCACATACGGTGAAGAATTTTCCTTCAAGACCGAAAGTGGTTGCTATTACACAATCTAATACGAAGAATGAAGAAGCTTCTGTGGGGATGATGTGGATTCTTGGAGTTGTTGCTACTACAGAGGTGGTCTCTTGGAGAGATCCTGAGAGGAACAATTTGGAGTATGTTCAGATGAAGATTAGGAGTGTTGATATACTCACTATGGTGGATAGTGGGGCTACTCACAACTTCATGAGTCAAGATACTACGAGAAGGATTGGGTTGAAGTTTGTACCGGTGAAGGCACAAATGAAGACAGTGAATTCTCCTCCTGATTGTGTTCTTGGTGTAGCTGAAAGAGTGGACACAACACTAGGTGAATGGACCGGGAAAGTTGACTTCACTATAGTGCGGATTGATGACTATGAAGCTGTGCTGGGGATGGAATTCTTGAAACAATTTGATGCTATGATTGTTCCACATTTGAAGAAGCTGTACATTTACGATGGAAGGGAAGATGTACCCATTGGTGTTCCAACCATTGGTGTGATAAGACCTGATTGTAAATTGACAGTGATGCATATGGAGGATGAGAAGTGCATGGAAGACATGAGTAAGCGGTTGTCTACTGTTGAGGCAAAGCTTACTGAGCAGTCATTGGTTATCAGGACACTATCCAATAGTATCTTGGATTTGTTAAGAAGGCCAGAGGTGGTTGAGGATGATGATGATGAGGAGGAGGCTTATGTGAGGCCAAATGTCTGGGAGGAGGATCGGGTTGCATATCTACAGAGAATGGAGATAGAAAATCCTGACAGATGGATTGAGCTTATTAGTGAGGGTGAGCCTTCAGGCTCTACTCCCTCTACATCTTTTTAGATGACATAGAAGATGGGGCTCATTGTTAGCTGCTCATGGCAGTGAGTCCTTAAAACAGGTTGAGCAGGTATGATAGATGGCACAGGAATGGTTCAGTATTAAGCATCATGACATGTTGTAGATGGGATGGAGTTTCCATGGACCTGAGCATGGGAGAGATTCTTAGGATGTGGCAGAATTCGAGATAGACTGGTGAAGGCATAAAGATGGACATTCTTATGATTTGAGCATGACAGTTGGATTGATCACCCGACTAGTTCAAGTCATGGGGGCTAGCAGTGTACCAGAGAGATGTTGACATCAGGAAGGCAAGGAGGACAGTTCACAGGATGGGACGACACATGGTGGAGATGGTGTTTCTACATATGTTGCAAGGATGTTTGTAGTATGTGGAGTTGATATCACGGACCAAGGATGAGACAGTTGGAGATGATGATATTGGTGGATGGCTACCAAGGGACATGTTGTCGAGGACGACAACAACTTCAGGTGGAGGAGGATGTAAGGACCTGCGGTTCTTGGTACGACCATTGTGAAGTTCGACAACTTGTTTGGTGAACGAGCGAGCAGCTTGACCAAAATGTGTGAAGTTACAATGTAAAAATGTGCATGAGGAAGGTTGAACAATGGTGATATATAGCGTGGGGAGCGTGTGGACACACCCACGGACCAACCCAACATGCTATGGCAACTTGTGCGAAGATTGTTGGCCGACCAACAATAAAAAAGGTGAACGAACGATGTGTAAGGGCGTTTGGCAAGTCGGCTTGGGCAGCTCGACCCGCCCCACCATCCATATAAGTATAAGCGAAGTTTGAAGCTTGAATGCATCACAATTCGAGCAAGTCTTTCGGTGGACAAGTAGAGGTGTGAAGTAGAAGGTAGAGCCATAGCAGGGAGGTGCAGTTCTAATGCGCCCACCCTTGGGCAACTCCACACGAAGATAAGCATGTGGACTTGGGAGAAAGGAGAGGGCACGGGTGAAGGCACCCGACTTTCGGGTGAAGGCGCGGGTGGTGACTTGGGTGAGGTCACCCGCTCGACGTGTAGGAGGAAACGAGGGTGTCCCAGGTGACTCGGGTAGGTCGCCCACCTGTCGTGCAAGTGTATGCAGTGGAGACTTGGGTGAGGTCGCCACGGGGTGAAACGAAGGTGTCTCGGATGACTCGGGTAGGTCATCTGCCCGTCATGCAAGAAGAAACAAAGTTCGGTTGAGGAGTGCAGTTCGCAACTCGTGTGAGGGCCCGCTCGCCCAGCTTAGGCAATGAACTCGGTTGACACACGAAGGTGTGGCATGTTGTAAAATTGGCTAAGTATGAAACTTGGTGTTTCCAAGTATACTTGTAAAGCTTTGTAAAGATTGTAAAGTTAATTAATATATTGTATTCAGGCAGACTCATTGTTCAGGGAGTTGCCCGTCCCTTTATACTGTGCAATTGTGTTCTTCATGTATAATTGCTCATGATAATGAATGTGTATGGGTGTTCATTGGTATAAAGGAAACATCATAATACTTGGTTGCGAAAAAAAATTAAGTAGACTAATGGTTAGGCGCAGTCCATGAACATAAATATTGGTGAAAAGAGAGTGTTTGGTGGTGCAGCACCTTGCCAAATACAGTTAAAAGACTACCGTAGGCTTGGAGGCCATGACATAAGGGATCAGGAAGGAGAGGAAACTCCCACTGTTCCAAGTGATCCGTCGACCTAGTTATTGCATTATTGGTTGGTTAAGGTGACTCATAATGTTGGATTTTCCCGGCTGGCGGTTCCCTCAATATTTGCATATCCTACAGAGCCAACGTAGTGTTGAGAAATCGCATATCGGCTGGCGATGATTCGAAGATCACGTTGATGATGGTATAATTGACGGAGACAATTCGTATTGCACATATTTCATTCCTAATCTGCATATTCCGTTCTTAATCCGCAACAACAACTCCCATATCTGGTTGATAATTCGCATATTTGACGGACAAAATGATGTTGATAACGACATATTACTGATAATTCCAGTATTCAACGAAATATGCATATCAATTTGATAATTTGCATATTCAAGTAAGATATGCAGATCAATTTGATAAATCGCGTATAGTAAGCGATAAATCGCATCAGTTGGGTAACCGGAGATAACTCGCATTTCATGTTGATAATTCTCAAATTGCACTGTAAATTTGCATATTCTCAAATTGCACCGTAAATTCGCATATCCGATGAATAAAAGTCGCATATACCATAGAAAAAATGCATAACACGCAGATGGTAGTTTGAAACTTGGGCTGATACTGCTCATATCAGACGCATTGAATCTATATTACGCTCGAAGATAACTAGAATGTGGCGCTGATATAACTCGCGTATAGCATATTCCTTTGCTATTTCGCATATCTTGCAGAGATCATATGCATATCCAACCGCGATAACAAATAGATCATATTGATAGTTTGCATATGACGTATATGTTGATAACTCGTGTATCAGATGGAGCCGTTGAGTACAATTCGCATATTGGAAGAGATAATCTGCATATCCTGTTGATAGTTGGCGAATTATAGTCGCATATCCGATGGATAAAACTCACATATATTGCATAGAGATGCATGTTGGGCCGAGATGATTCCCATATCGTATTGATAGTTTACCAATTAGGCTCATAATTCTCATAATTGATGCATCGAATGTGGCATAGATCGTTAGGATATAGAATGTTGCATTCATAACATAAACATTCATCATTCACATAGCATAGATCACATATATTTGCAGAGCCGGGGCATGTTGAAAAGAAATTGTAGTTATACAACATTTACACAGATGCATTTTCTAGCATTATGATGAGGGAGAAATTTGTGAAAAATCACACATCCCTCTGTTCCAAGCAGAAAGGGAAACGCAGATGCAGTTGCAGAAGCGAGTGCCTTGTCGATGAAATCTCTCTTTTATTGATGTTAAGCACATATGCTATATAGATGATTGGCCTACCCATCAAACTGTATGGACACATGTGGACTTTCTATATAATTGTATGGATCCAAACTATATTGTCTATATGATTGTACAAATATGTATTGTGCTATCCACGCAAAAAGAAAATACCGAAAATACCATGGGATCCTATAGTGCATTGGAATCATATGACAAAGTCCATGTAAACAAAAGTAATAACTTTCTTGATTGCAATGTGATATAGGTTGAGACAATGTGTCTACATTCCAAGTTATGAATCGCAATGTTTAAACTTTAAATTGGACTTTCCAGATGACTACTGATCCAGTTGCATGTACCTAGATGTAGGCTAACCTCATCATGGATTGGTCATGAGGAATTCATGCAAATTCATATCCAGACACTAGATGGAAAATTCCACCTACTATCTTCGGCATTGATTCCCAATCAAAGATGTGGGCAGTAGAGGTAAAGTTGGCATGGAGGACAAAGTGGCTCTTGTGGGTATTCCTATGTTTTGTGCACATTCTATGCCATTTTCTTTGTGCCCAAAAACTATGTAGTCTAAGACGTGCAGAAGGAAAATACCAAGGGTTCCTACAACTCATTAGAATCAAATGACAAAGTCCATGTAAACACAAAGAATAGCTATCTTGATTGTGGTTTGATATAGATGAGACAATGTGTTTACATTCCAAGTTATGAATCGCAATGTTTAAAATTTAAACTGGACTTTCTAAGTGACTACTGATCTGGTTGCATGTACCTAGATGCAGGTTACCCTCAACATGTATTGGTCATGAATACTTCATGCAAATCCATATCCAAACACTAGTTGGAAAATGCCACCTACCAGCTTGGGCATTGATGCCCAATGGGAGATGTGGGAAGTAGAGGTAAAGCTGGCATGGAGGACAAAGTGGATAGCCTATCAATTCTAATGGATCTTATAGAAATGGACTGGACAATGATTGCAATGTCAATTTCAGCAACCCATGAGATGAGAGCCCCATCAACTAAAACCAGATCATAACTTATAACAGCAAGAAGGCTTGGGTATGGTGGCACTAATGCAGTATCATAGCCACGATTATCAGGTAATCATGACATGAATAAATTTCTTGCTCCAGTAGGAATGAGTTGGGAATATGGAACAAGAAGTGAATATAAATAGGTGTAGTTCTCTCCTTTATACATCTTTAATCACTTATCTTTCAAAAATATGGGATAAGAATCGAACAACAAAAGGCACAATTCTCTCCCTTGTTTGGCCATACTATTTCCAGTTCCATCTGTTGGGCTTCCCTTTCCTTTTAACAACTTTAGATGTGCTCACATCAATTGAGGGTTGAGACAGATCACCATCTTCCCTTGGCATAAATTATTTGCATGCTTTTCTCTTTGCGTGAGGTAGAGACTAAGGAGCACTTTAGGTTTAAATCTCCTATATAAATGAGATAAGAGGGAGGTTTTATTACATTTATAGGGACTTGGGTAGAATTTTATCAACATTCTTCAAACACTTCAATCAACAATGCTTTCCCTTGCAAATTAGAGATACATTTTCTATGATATTGTGCCTATTTCAAAGCAATTCTAGAGTAGCTACCCACTGCAACTCCTCTTTTCATCAGATCCGGGACAATGGGGGATTGAAATTCTTCGTGACACATCCTTGGAAAATGCAAGAACCATATATCATTTCTCCCTATCCTGCACCACCAAGGTTCCTTATTGTGCCACGTTGAGGGAACCTATGTTAAACAAAGCTACTCAGAATTAAGTCTCGCCCCATAGTTGTATAATCTAGAACAAGGTGAGAAGAAGCTAGTTCTTTAGTTGTTTATTAACCACCAAAGGTTAGAAAATTTGAACCAGATAATGAACCAAAGTTTCGTGATAGTATTAATGAGGAGGTTTAGAAAAAATTTAGAAGAGGAAGTTGGAACTCCACCTTAGGCTTTGAGAAGGTGAACTTGGAAAAAAAGGCCACTAGATATATACAATTATAGTTTATCCAATTTCAAGTGTATATTTCATTTTTTTACTTACAAGAATGAGCCTATAGCTATAAAAATAACACGGAAAACAAGGAGTGCTAGAATTGGGCATATATAAGAATATGGCTACATTTTCTAAGAATGATATCAAAGTATGGGTGCTTAATGGATAAACACCAAGATGAAAATGGGTGTTCAAGGAAAATATAAATTCAATATCATCGTTGAAAAGTACAAGGTGATATTTGTTGTGAAAGAATATTTTTAAGTTGTCAAAACATATTTGACTTGGATGAAAATGGGTGTTCCAGGAGAAGATAAATTCAATAGTGTTGACAACTAATCTTTGAGATGAGGTAAAACATGTAAAATAGTGTAAATAGAAAATAAGCTAAATCAGAATATGAAGAGACAATGGGAGATGAAGCCAAAGAATCTCTCCCTCCATATATATATCTATGATCAACCTTAATGGAAAATCACAATTCATTTGAGGAGCTACCTCCTGGCCTGACATGGTATTTGATCATAGGTCCCAACCTTTATTTTTGGCTCCCTTCCTACCCTTGTAACTCCCTCTTTGCCTCCCTCCTGCCTATCATTTTCCTATTTTGCATAAGTGACACCTTTTCCATTACTTTGTTCTCTACATCAAGAGCTAATGTATTGGTGCCTTGTTAAAAAGTTCATGCAACAGTGTGATTTGAATGCCTTTGCGTGTTGTGGATTACTCAGCTAGTTGAAGAAATTAAGATGATGATCTACATCGAAATCTAAGTTGTTGAGTCTGTGTACTTTGTTGTTGCATTGGAGAAAAATACTTCTTCCTATGTAATTTGTTGCTGCACTGAAAGATAATATCGCTAATATGGTATGCGTAATCCTCATTTTTGTTTAAGATTGTAATCTCACTGTAAATCATGGAAGTTGGATGGCGTTGTATGTTGTTTTTCTTTAGGCCAACATATGGTGAATTCATATATTGGATGCATTATTCTTCATAAAATTCATTAAATCAATAGTGTATATGTGTGACCATGATTGTATATTAGATTACACTCTGTATATTGTCACAATGAAAGCGTGACTAACCTCCATTGTGGAATTTCCCTCTCGACTGCTCCACTTGTATAACACCTCCAATTCTATGGAAAAATCACTGTGCAACAACAACTGGTTTCCCATATGTAACCTCTCTCCTAGTGTATTCTAACTAGTGACATAACCTCCCTCCTAGCGTAACTATGTATTCGACTCTCGAGGTCTCGTCATACCAGTTATACAACTTGACAGTCCTCGTGTTGTGATAGTGTGGTATGGTATCACACTGCTCCATTGGATCCAAATCCTTAGTGGCCTATGTAGGTTAATATCGCTCCATACTCTTGATTCCTCCATACTATTTACTTACCTCCTCCCACATAGTTAATACCACTTCCCCTCTGTTGTGTTAAACAGTGCAAATACCAATCATGCATTGACCCTCCTCCATCATATATATAACTCTCAGCTATATAATATATAACCTATGTCATATAATACTACCCATGGTAATACCTCGTCCAATATAACCCTCCCCCATTGTTATCGGAAAATCTAGTGTCCATTCAGAGCTACTAGTCCCACTAAGATGGGTAGCTATCTTAGAAACAAACAAACAAAATTTACTTTCATTTTCCTTTATGAGAAGTAGATAGGAGAGGAGAAAAGAATACCAACCTCAATCTTTCGCTTGGTTCCTTGCTTGTTCCTTCTCCCCTCTGACAAGTCTTTGTCACTCTTTCCTTGCTTACCCTACTTCAAAGAGTACCTATAAAGTCAAAGAAACATAATACCTTCAAAGTACTAGGATCTACAATCATAAACAATATAGGACCAGATATATATTGACCACACAAATGCATATCATCAAACATACAAGAATGTGGAGGAAAACTCGAATAGCTTTATTGATAGAAAGAATAGAAGAGAGGATTACAACCCATTGATCTGACCCAGCATCATCCTCCCAGCATGAAAGCCCTTCTTCACCTCATGAAAAG
>APFE031709682.1:33678-85519 GCA_000404065.3 Pinus taeda | reverse complement strand
TTATATATATTTTTATATGACTTTCTTGAAGTAATCAACATTTTAAAAAATAAAAATAAAACAACTTAAAAATTCTTTAAGTAATCATAATTTAAAAAAAAAAATGAACATAATAAATTTTAAAGTGTGAAAAATAAGTCCTCTAAAAAAAAGGTATGATGTATAACGCTTTGCATCAACACGTTTCAAAATCAGCATAAAAATCACTAACATTTAAAAACGAATATTTATATTTTATACATGAGAATATTTAAATTTGTTGAGGAATCTTCGACGAAAATCACATAGAAAAACTTTTGTCGACGCATTTCGAACTAGCCAGTGTGGTTCATCGTTAGGACAAGTTGAATGAGTAGATCTCACTGGTTGGTTCGAAACGTGTCGACAAAAGTTTTGCTATGTGATTTTCGCCGAAGATTCCTCAACAAATTGATATGGATCACAGAAGTCTCAATTCAGTAATATTTAAATTGTCAAAAATATGCTCCAAAAAATAATTATTGTATTCTGCATCACCACTTTTCAAAATCGGGTCATGTTTTTATTACCTCTATGAAACGGGTAATCGTATCGGTTATTTAAGGTTATTTAAAGTGTCAAAAACTATATTCTAAAAAAATTATGTGTATTCTGCATCGCCCCTTGTCAAAATCGGGTCAATTTTTTGCTATCTCTACGAAATGGGTAACAGTATCAGTTCATGTTTCAAAGTTTACAAGTCAAAAAGTAGGTCTTTTAAAAAAAAGGTGTGATGCAGAATACTCACTTTTTAAAATCAGCATGAAAATCACTACCATTCTAAAACTTGATTTCATCCTTGAACATGAAAAAAATTAAAGTTCCAAAAACCATGTTGTAAAAAAAACATGTGTATTTTACATCACCACTTTTGAAAATCGGGTCATTTTTTTGCTATCTCTACGAAACGGGTAACAGTATCAGTTCCCGTTTCAAAGTTTACATTGTTGAAAGTAGAATTGTGTATCAATGTGTTTAATGTTCTTGTGAAACCCCAGACTATTAGCAAGTTTAATTAAACCCTGTTTGCCGCATCTGATTGTTGTTGCATCTCTTTGTTCTTCCCCAACATCCTGGAGAAGTCTCCCCAACCAGACTGCCTCACATGTTGTTGCACACATAGCTTGACACTCTGCTTCCGCTGAAGACAAGGAAATTGTGTTATGTTTCTTGCTGTTCCATGTAATCACCCCAGATCCAATGTTGAATGCATAGATTATTATGGATCTGTGATTGCCTACATTTCCAGCCCAGTGAGAATCTGTGAATGTTGTCAATCTAACATAAGAGGAATAAATATAAATAATACAATAGTTTATAGTTCCTTGTAGATACCTTAAAACACATTATGCTACATTCTAATGACTCTCAAGTGGATTGGACATGTATTGACTTAGCACAGTGACTGCATAAGACAAATCTGGTCTAGTAGTTGTCAGGTAGATTAAGCTCCCAACCAACTATCTATGAAGTGTCGCATCTGCCTCTTTAGAGCCATCCTTACTTTGAAGTTTGATGTTCTGGTGTAGTGGTACTGTTGTAGCCTTACACTAATCCATCTTGAATCTTTCCAATAGACCTTTGACATACTTACACTGGGATAAAAAAGTTTGTCCTGAAACTCTCTAGGTCTCAAGACCTAAATAGTATCTTAATTCATGAAGGTCTTTTATTTCGAACACTGTGACATTTGTTGCTTGATTTCTTTGATTAGACCAATAGCATCACCTATAATGATTAAATCATCTACATACAAAGAAATCAACACAATGCGCCCCTGCTCATCTTTCATGGTATACAAATTAGGGTCGTTTTTACTTTTGTTGTAGCCAAGTTGCAAAAAAAAGGGTGCTTGCTTTAGTCCATAAAGAGATTTTTTTAATCTGTAAACTAAATGTTCTTTTTAAACCTCAGAATTACCCTCTCCTTGAAAACTTTTCTCACTTCTTTCCCTTTCTTTTCCATAAGGATACAGATCCCCATCACTGAAAAATGATAGATTTTGTCTTAAGGAGGACATTAAATGATTGACATGTTATACTTTTATGTTTTCTTCTATTTGAATAAGTTTTTGCAAATTAGCTACGGAACGCAGCATATTCTGCAGCTAATTGTGTTCCGTAGCTACTTCCGTGGTTTGGCAGGTTATAGGTGTTAAACGAAGAAACTGGCCACATGGGCATCTCTGGAATCGTCTCGACATTGATCATATCCTAGTCACCCAACCCAAATTGATAAAAAATCCAGCTCAAGAGCACAGTCAAAGGTGGAGTCAAACATGTGAAACCTAGAAGCAATAGGACTCTTTGTCTACCCTTTCGTGGTTAATTAATAAATCCAACATTTATGTTGAAGCATTAACTCAGATCAACCACTTGTGTTAACGGTTCTGTGCAACCATCTTGCTTGAATTCAAGTCACCTGTCACTGATCAAACATTCACAGGTTGTAATATGTGTAGACCAGCTGTAGCTAATTTTCCTCAAAAGACAGTTAGGAATATTTTCTTTTAAATACCAGTTGTACAGAACTAGAAGGGGTTTGAAGTTTTTGATTTATTAAGCTTAGACTTGCAGCTCTGTAATTTTGGACTTTTTGTTCATGTTTATAATATAAATTCGTGTGTTAACTGATGATCATTTGAAGGAGCATTTAAATGTAAGAGACCATAGTAATAAATAAGGTGGTTAACCCATATCATGTAAGAGACCACAAGTAGGTAGTAATAATGTAATGGGCCCATGGTATTAGTGGATGGTATGAGGGAACCATGGTAATGATCCATGGTATTGTATGTATGAACCCTATATAGAGACTAGAGACTCCACATGGGGGAATGTCAAGAAAGATAGTCAATGAATATTGTATGAACAAGCATATGGCTTGTGGAGTGTTCTCCTTCCTTAAGGAGTGAATGTATGGTGTTGCCTTACCTTAAGGGTTTGATCAATAAAGAATCATTTCATATTATTTCTGGGTTTCTTTGCATTATCTTATATTTTCATATCAGATCTATAGTATTTCTGGGTTAGATCTATAACAAGTGGTATCAGAGCACTTTCTTGGGCAAAAAAGTGGATTTTTTTTTTTTTTTTGCAGGATTTCAGGGGCGGTGAGTTTGCAGATCAGATATGTACATTTTGGTGCAAGGTCTACAAATTATAATTACAAATATGGATTCTATGTGAAAAAATACCCGATTTCAAAAAAAAGATCGGTCGAATCGGAGTCCGAATGAAGGAAATATCGCTGATTTAAAAATCAGTGGGGTTGCAGACAATTTTTCGGGGCAGCGAGTTTGCGGCGCAGATGTGGACATCCTGGTGCAAGATCTACAAAATCTAATTGTAGATCTGGATCCTTTGTGAAAAACACTCAATTTCAAAGAAACAATCAGTCGAATCAGAGTTCGGATGAGGGAGATATCGCTGATTTAAAATCAGCTCTTTTTTGAGAAATTTTGGTGACGACGGGAGAGTAGCAGCGTAGATCTGAAATTTTAGTACCTGGATCAAGATTTCTATCACATGGGTAGATGCAGGATGATTGTTCCATTTCTGAAAACATGTCATAATAGGGATTCTGAGCAATATTGACTAAACTGTGACAATTTCAAATTTTCGCCAAATTTTTTGTGATGGATCAGAAACTGAAGGACTTGTATAAATTTGATGGCTCTCATCCAGCCAAATGGCTAGCACAAATGGAGAAATATTTCAAATTGGATTACGTCTATGATGATGACACTCAGCTTAGGCTGGGGAGCATATACTTGGACAATGAAAGGCGGTAATGGTGGCAAGGGCATCAACGTGGCTATGGAAGGTTCTTGACTTGGGACGCCTTCAAAAAAGCTCTTATGGACCACTTTGACCGTAAAATTCTTGTGGATAAGCTCACATAGATAGACACACAACCTAGCAAAGATTTTATTTTTACAGGAAAGAAGGAAACCAAGGAACCTAAAGGGTTATTTTTTGCTGGTATCTCCTTAGTACATGTTCATGGATTGATTCAAAAAGAGAAGATAATTGTTTCTATAAATCCTAGTTGCAAGCATAATTTCATCAATGTTAATTTGGCAAAAAAATTGCAAGTTCCCGCAAAACACATTGAAAACACACAGGTGGATGATGAGGATGTCCAAATGTATAAGGATTTGAAGATTTCTATGGATAAGTATGTGTTGCATGGTGATTTTTATATTTCAGAGACAGATATTTTGGATGTTGTTTTGGAATACCCGTGGATGTTATCTGTGGGTACTATAAATATTATTGTGCAGAAGAAATTCCTAAAGCTCTGGTATAAAAAGAAGAAAATTACATTACAGGATATTTCCATAAATAAACAGGTAGAGTCCACGGAGGTTGACGCAGAAGATGTTCCAGGAACTGACATATCAGATGATGAGGAGTTGATGGTCGACAATCAAACACAAATAGAGGCTGAAGTCAAAAAGGTAAGAGGTGCTGACACATCTGATGAGGGTTCAGTGGTTGAAGTCATATTGGAAAGGAAGACACTACAACAGGCACCACAGCAGGGTGAATTAAAGAAAAAGACACTGTGGGTTAAAACTTCAACATATCATCACCCACATCACCCCGCAAGAAAACAACCATCAAGATGGCAACCGATTAGCCACATGGACAACAACCCCCGCAGGACAGATAGAGAGGAGCGAAGATCCACCTACTACACATCTACACAGAAGAGCTACCACAGTCAACTTCCATCTCAAGCGAGCGAGGCACCAGCGAGACCGAGGGTTCACCTTTCTCTTGGATGGCTAGATGCACGTGCATGGTACTAATGGACTACTCTTTTGAGTAGATCTTATTATTTGTGTTTTTCCCATGTTTCGGGGACGAAACATGCTTAGGGGGGTGGAATGTTATATAACTAGGGGGGATAATATGGGGTACCAAGAGAGGTACCGAAGGTAATAATGTAATAATGGAATGGGTCATAGTAATAAATAAGGTGGTTAGCCCATATCATGTAAGAGACCACAAGTAATTAGTAATAATGTAATGGGCCCATGGTATTAGTGGATGGTATGAGGGAACCATGGTAATAATCCATGGTATTGTATGTATGAAGCCTATATAGAGGTTAGAGACTCCACATGGGGGAATTTCAAGAAAGATAGTCAATGAATATTGTATGAACAAGCATATGGCTTGTGGAGTGTTCTCCTTCCTTAAGGAGTGAATGCATGGTGTTGCCCTACCTTAAGGGTTTTTCTAATAAAGAAGCATTTCTATCTATTTTGATCTTGTTATTATTGGGTTTCTTTCTATTTCTCATATATTCCGGGTTAGATCCACAACACGAACACTGTGACATTTGTTGCTTGATTTTTTTGATTAGACCAATAGCATCACCTATAATGATTAAATAATCTACATACAAAGAAATCAACACTATGCACCCCTGCTCATCTTTCAGGGTATACAGATTAGGGTCGTTTTTACTTTTGTTGTAGCCAAGTTGCAAAAACAATGAATCAATCTTTTCATACCAAGACCTGGGTGCTTGCTTTAGTCCATAAAGAGATTTTTTTAATCTGTAGACTAAATGTTCTTTTAAACCTCAGAATTACCCTCTCCTTGAAAACTTTTCTCACTTCTTTCCCTTTCTTTTCCATAAGGATACAGATCCCCATCACTGAAAAATGATAGATTTTGTCATAAGGAGGACATTAAATGATTGACATGTTATACTTTTATGTTTTTTTCTATTTGAATAAGTTTTTGCAAATTAGCTACGGAACGCAGCATATTCTGCAGCTAATTGTGTTCCATAGCTACTTCTGTGGTTTGGCAGGTTATAGGTGTCAAACGAAGAAACTGGCCACATGGGCATCTCTGGAATCGTGTCGACATGGATCCTATCCTACTCACCCAACCCAAATTGATAAAAAAGCTAGCTCAAGAGCACAGTCAAAGGTGGAGTCAAACATGTGAAACCTGGAAGCAATAGGACTCTTTGTATACCCTTTCGTGGTTAATTAATAAATCCAACATTTATGTTGAAGCATTAAATGAGATCAACAACTTGTGTTAACGGGTCTGTGCAACCATCTTGCTCGAATTCAAGTCACTTGTCGCTGATCAAACATTCACACAGTCTGGTTGTGATATGTGTAGACCACCTGTAGCTAATTTTCCTCAAAAGACAGTTAGGAATATTTTCTTTTAAATACTAGTTGTACAGAACTAGAAGGGGTTTGAAGTTTTTGACTTATTAAGCTTAGACTTCCAGCTCTGTAATTTTGGACTTTTTGTTATTGTTTATAATATAAAGTCGTGTGTTAACTGATGATCATTTGAAGGAGCATTTAAAATTAAGTTAACAACTCAACCCAGTTAGTTGTAGAGGGCCCATGCACTGAAGGGGGTTTTCTTTTCATTTGTTTTTCTGTTCAGTTTTAATTTCATCATTTGCTTTTAGCAGTGTTTGTAACTTACATTGATTTCTAGTAGTTTGATTTCTTTTATTTCTGATCAGTAGTATAATGTTAGAATTCAATTGTGCAGTATTGTTTTTCCAATCCATTTCATAAAACAAACGACTATGTTTCTAAACAAAATAAGATCGAAAGTAATGAGGATGTATTATTGACTAGTTTACTCACTGTTTTTGTTATTTATTTCCTAGTTCAGGTTGTCAATGCACTGTATTAGTGAATGTTTTTTATCACCATTTCAAGTTGATATCCATCCTAAACTAAATGGTTAAACATTCACTTTACATAAGGGATGAAACCAATCAGTTACCTTCTGCGTGTTTTTATTTAGTTGTTTCTAGATCATGAAGTATAGAAGTTGCTTGTATTCCATCTCAAGATGTTATCTTTCAAAATTGAAGTTTAGAGTAACTAAAAGTACTTCAGTTAATTTCATTACCTGTGTTTATTTCAACATGACTTACAACTTTACCTTTTGATTTTAAGAATTAGAGTCACGAATTAGGTTTAAATGACAAGAAAGGACAAATCCTCTATTTTTCCTTCTTTTAACTTAGATTTTGACTAGTTTTAAGCTCTTGGTTCACCTTTAGGAAGTTTAGATTCAGTTTCTCATCATTCGGATTGTACATCATTAGGAATCAAAGAATAGAAACCCCTAAAAACAATATAAAATATAAAACAACGAAGTAAGAAGGGTTAACTAAGCACATATAGTGGACTACACTTCTTCAACTTATGAACCTCCTTGATAATTTATGTAAGAAATTTATGACACTAAATTGAATAAACATTTTGGCGTTGTTGCTGGGAAAGTGTAATTAGGTAACCTTATCTCTTACATTAAAAAAAAAATGATATGCATAGAAAAAGAGACTCTAGGGGTAGATTTATAGCTAGAGGCAGGAGTTCAATTCCTACAACACCACCAACTCCACCAAGAACAAGAAGGGATACACCTCCATCTCAAGCTCATACTTTCAGCCATAGAACTCCTAAAATTCTAAGGCAAGAGATCTCATCATAAGAATCTCCTACTTCATCTACTGAGGCAGTCCTAGAGGAGAAAAATCTTGGGTTCGAACTGTAGGAGTAGCCTTTTTCACTTCCACAGGTGAGCACATTTTAGTTGAAGAATTAGGAATACCTGGTGAGGAAGAAGAAGTAGAACCTCTCTCCCATATTCCAATAATAGAAGAACCAGAGGAAGAGAAAGTAACCTTGAAGGTTGAACCTTATACTGACTCTGAAGAAACTATAATGGCAGAAGCAGGAGAGGATGGAGAATTCACACTGTTTGGAGGAGAGGGTAGAGGAGGAGGTAGAGGAAATAGGGAAATAGATAATTCTTTTTGATTCCCTATGGTGGATGAAAAAAATGCAACAATGAAACATATCTCACCTTTTGTCCTCCCAAATTTGCATGGGTTAAAAAGTGAGGATCCTGAAACATTTTTATTTGAGTTTGAATCCTTGTGCAGAACCTATGATTACTTAGAAGACTCTCAAAAACTTAAGTTGTTTCCTCCAACATTGAAAGGAGCTGCTTTGAAGTGGTTCATGGGGTTAGTCACTCAATCCATTAGAACATGCAATGACATGAAGAAAGCATTTCTGGATAGGTATTTTGATTATTGCATTCCTACCATTCACAAGGATGATGTGTTCAAAATGATACAAAGAGAGGATGAAAATTTAGAGGATTTAATTGAAAGATTCAACTATAACTTGAAAAGAGCAAAGATGGACAATTTAGATGAAGATACCTTAAAAGCTCTTTTATTAAAATCCATTAGAGGTGATTGGATAGATATCCTTAACATGATGGGGAAGGGAGATATCTCTCAACTCCCATTAAGTGACAAGAGAATTATGTGTTCATTTCTCAAGAGGAAAATCCCAAACTGGGAAAGGTCCAAGAAATTCTTCTCTTGTTAGAGTGAATAAGTCTGCAACTGGGTCAGTGAGTAGGGCAGAAATTGGGAATATGCTTGATGAATTCAATACAGATATTCTAGGGGGCCTCAGTGAGAAAATAAACAACCTTAAGTTGTAAAACAAGCAGAAAATCGAGGCTGATGCTTTAGCTATTTTCTATCCCAAATGTAGAAAACAACATGTTTTAAGATAATGTCCTTTGAATGCAAAAATTATAGAGACCTGTATGATTTGCTCAAAAAACCATGAGACCAATGGTTGTCCTTCAATTCCAAGTCTTAAGGTTGTTTTTCAAGAAGAAACAGTTCCAAACTCAGCATAACCTCTTTGCTTTGTCTCTAGAAGACCTTGGCAGGGGCTACAAAATCAGGGATTTAATGATCAAATGTATCTTCAACCCCCACCAAATTGGAATTCTTGGCAGCAACCTTGGCCTCAACAATAATCTCAATCTCAACCTTGGGCTCAAGGAATACAAAATCCTTATGAAATATTTTCTCAATATTATCAATATCCTACATCATATCAGAATTATCCTTCCCCACACATTCCATAACAAGATTAGCAGTCATAACTTCAAAATTAGAACCCTCAACTTTCACTCCTATTTCCACAACAAAATCCACAAAAAATTCCACAACAAAACTAAAATCCTCAACTCTTACTACCATTTCAGAAAAGACCAAATCAGCAACCTGCCCAACCATTACCAAACTCCATCAATAAATATCCTCAAAATACTTACATGGTAGAACGACAACAATTTCCAACTTATATGATCACTCCTCTAGATCTAAATGATGTTCAACTAAGATCTGATAGGATATTAGAAAAGGAAAGGCCTTCTGTAGTTATTCAAGAACAAGACAATTCTAGGGAAGATTCTCTAGAGCCCAATAAACGTTTTGAAGGAACATCTCTCTAAAACCAAAATACTGAAAATGAAAAACAGAAAGAACTAGTGAACTCAACTCCCATCATTGAGAAATCAATATCTAATTTGCACCTCCTTTTCCTGAAAGGTTACAAGTTGACAGAGGAGTAGAAAAGTAGATTATGTTGCCTAATTATGATTTTCTAGATGAATTGAAAAATGTCTGTATAAAAATCCCTTTGTTACAAGCCATTAAAGAGATTCCAATCCTAGCTAAAACAATAAAGGAGTTGAGCATAAAGAAACCATGAAAAAAAGAAAAAGAAACAAAAAGAATTCACCTGGTAGGAAAAATAACAGATATAATGATGGGAAAAATTGCCATACAAAATTATGTAGATCCAGGAAGTCTAATTGTGAAAACACATATAAATGGATTTGAAATTCCAAATAGATTAATTGATTTAGGATAAGCAATAAACATTATGAGCAAACAAACCATGGAACAACTCAAGCTTCCTAATTTTCTTTACACACCTACATTACTGCAATTAGCAGACTGATCTGTAATCAAACCAAATGGAGTGTTAGAAGATACTTCAGTATCCTTAGATTCTTGGGAATACCCTGTTGATATTATGATCTTAACCCCCAAGAACAATCTAAGAGGACATCTACTCATATTCGGAAGACTTTGGCTAGCCACAACTAATGCTTTTATTAGATGTAGATCTAGTGACATGTATATTTCTGATAGGAATTCAGCAAAGAAATTCACTCTATATCCTCCAACAAGAACAATCATAGAAATAGATGACAAAGAATGGATTGATGATGAAAATGACATTCAACCTCTCTTTACTATTTCATACATTAGTGAAGATAGTCAAATCTTAAATACAATGGAAAATATTGAATCATCTTCAGAATATGAACATCATCAATTTCAAGAAAAATCCAATATTGAATATTTGTCATCTAGGCAGATGTCTCTTTATTCTATGGAAGAATTTGGTAGCTCTACAATTGAAATATTTCAAGGGATAACATTGAACATAATCAATAACTTGGAGAAATTACAACAAGAAAAGCTAATCAGGACATTACAACAACATTTTGTTGCATATGCATGGGAATATATTGGCATGAAAGGAATTAGTCCTAAGACTTGTATACATCACATCTACATTGAGGAAAATTGTAGACCTATCAGACAACCTCAAAGAAAGATGAATCCAAACCTTAAGGAAATTGTGAAAAAGAGCTGCAAAAATTGCTGAATGTAAACTTCATTTACCCAATTTCAGACAGCCAATGGGTTTCCCATTTAGTGATTTTGTCTTAAAATAATGGTAAATGGAGGGCATGCATTGATTACCGAGAATTGAATAATGTTGCAAAGGCTGTTGAATGTAAACTTCATTTACCTAATTTTATATAGCCAATGGGTTTCCCCTTTAGTGATTGTGCGTTAAATGAATGGTAAATGGAGGGCGTGCATTGATTACCGAGAATTGAATAATGCTACCCTTAAAGATCATTTTCCTTTGCCCTTTATAGATCAAGTGTTAGATACATTAGCAGGTAAGAAGTATCTCTCATTCTTGGATGGTTTTAGTGGTTATAGTCAGATTTAGGTGTCACCTGAAGGTCATGATAAAACAACATTTACTTGTCCATGGGCAACCTATGCCTATTGAGCACTTCCTTTTGGGTTATGTAATGCACTTGCAACCTTTCAAAAAGCAGTACTTGGAATTTTTTCTGATCTAATACATGATTGTGTAGAGGTATATATGGATGACATTACAGTCTATGGGAATAAATTTGAGGAAGCTTTGGAAAACTTGGAAAAAGTTCTTAAAATATTTAAGGAAGCAAACCTTTCACTAAGGCATGAAAAATGTTTTATGATGTTTACAGAAGGTATTGTTTTAGGGCATCACATTTCAGGAGAAGCGATTAAAGTTGATAAATCTAAAGTTGAAGTCATCTCTAAATTATCAATTCCAAATTGCCAAAAGGATGTTTAAAGTTTTCTAGGATTTATAGGATACTATAGACGATTTATAGAAAATTCACTAAAATAGTATCCCCACTCTTCAAATTACTCACCAAGGATTGTGAATTCAATTCAAATCTTGACTGCCAGTTAGCATTTGAGACTTTAAAAACAAAATTTTTTGAAGCACCCATCTTGAGAGGTCCAAATTGGAAACTATCTTTTCACATTTCAACAGATGCTTTAGATATAGCTCTGGGAGTTGTATTAGGACAAAAAGATTCGATTCCCTATGTCATCTACTATACAAGTAAGAATGTGACTTCCACTGAGTTGAATTATACTATAACTAAAAAGGAATTTTTAATTGTTGTTCATGCAGTCAACAAGTTCAGACATTATATAACAGGCTATGAAACCTTTGCTCATATAGTTCACTTTGCAATTAGATACTTAATGAATAAACCTATTACTAATGGCAGAGTTACAAGATGGATTTTACTCTTGCAAGAATTGAATATTACTGTGCTAGATAGACCTGGAAAACAAAACATAGCTATTGATTTCTTGTACATAATTCAAAATATCAAAGATGACACTCAGGTTGAATATAAGTTTCCTGATGAATATATTTTTGCAGTGACTACTCAAACTCCTTAGTTTGCAGATATTGCCAATTACTTAGTCACGAGGAAATTGCCTTCATATTTGTTTCCTAGAGAGAAAAGAAAAATCATTCAGATAAGTGCAAGATACTCATGGATCACTAATGAATTGTATAAAATAGACCCATATCTTATGAACAGAAAATGTGTTAGGGAAGATGAAATGCGTGAGATTCTTAAGGCATGTCACAATGAGCCGTGTGGTGGACACTTTGCTGACAAGAGGATAGCCTATAAAATCCTTTCTTTAGGGTATTATTGGCCATCCATCTTCAAAGATGTCAAATAATATGTCAGGAGGTATGAGAGCTACCAGAGGGCGGGGAAACTTGCTCCTTCAAATGAAATGCCACTACAAATTCAGGTACTCATTGAACCTTTTAAAAATGGGCCTTGGATTTTGTTGAACCAATTAATCCTCCATCTAAACAAAAGAAGTATATATTAGTATGCACTGATTATGTCACTAAATGGGTAGAGGACAAACCATTACCTTTTTCTAATGAAAAATCTGTAGTTAATTTTCTTTTTGAGGACATCTTCACTCATTTTGGTGTTCCAAGAGAAATTGTGATAGATCAAGGATCTCAATTTACATCTAAAATGGTGAAGGGTCTGGTGGAAGATTACAAGATCAAACATAGGAAATCTACTCACTATCATCCACAAGCAAAAGGTCGAGTTGAATCTACAAATAAGGTGATTGAAGGAATTCACATTAAGACTATGCATCTACATAGAAGAAATTGGGCAAAAAGACTTCCTGAAGCCTTATGGGCCTATAGAACTACATGGAGGAACACAACGAGACATACACTGGATGAACTTGTTTATGTGAAACAAGTCATGTTCCCTATAGAGTTTTAAATCAAAACCTTCAAGATGGAAGTCCAATTGAGACTGGATTTATCAGAGGCACAAAAACATAGATTGGAGAAATTGAATGAACTTGATGAAATCAAGCAAGATGTAGTTCAAAGAACCAGTATAGTCCAATAGTAGAGGGCTAAATGGCATGATAGATATATTAAGGAGAAGAAGTTTCAAGCAGGAAATTGGGCACTGTTGTTCGATTCAATGTTCAAAGATTTTCAAGAGAAGTTTAAAACTCATTGGCTTGGGCCATATGAGATTGAAGAAGTCATTAATAGCGAAGCAGAAAAGATAAGGACAATAGATGGAAGAAAAATACCTCTTCTTGTGAATGGTCATCGGTTGAAGATATATCAGAAACCAATTTCAAGAGAGGAGTCCATTAAGATTTTCTAGAATAACTCTGAAATGAAGCTAGTGAAGAAGAATTCTTCTTCTCGACTAACTTAGTCTTTATTTTTCCTAAAAAAATGATGAAAAAAATTGTATGAGGTTGAAAACCAATCATTGTTTGGCATACTTATACAGAAAATACAGAGTGAAAATCAAAGATTTCTGACATCCTATATTTTCCATTTCCTTATTGTAATAAGAAGTGACAAAAGCTACATTCATTTGTAGTTTAGAGTCTGCAAATTCATAATCTCATTGCATCTCATTCTGTTTTCATTTTTTTTACAGTTCCACTTCATCTCACTATCATATTTCTTTTTACAATTTTACTCCGTTTCACCCTATTTCTCATTTTATCTTACACCTCATTCCATCTCACTGTCATAACTCATTTCCATTTTATTTTTACTCTCATATTCCATAGCCATATTTCACTTTTCATTCTTTTCACATTTTGTAGTTAATTCCATTCCGCAGCTAAACTAATTTTGCAGCTACAACATACTTATTAGCTCTGGCACAATTGTACAGCTCAAATAAATCGTGAATGCAAGGAAATTAAAGAGCCAAATTTTGGAAATAAAAGATGCTCAAAGTACCTATGGATCAACACCAAAATAATTATCAAGAAAAATGTTAAGTTCTAAAGGTAAAATGCAAAATTTATTTCAAACAACAAGTTACAAACATAAGTCATGTATAATATGAATGATCATATGTCTCCTTAACAAGTCATCATTTGATTTGACTACCACTTCATGATACCACATCTCCGCCACATCTTCCACATTTGGTACCAAACGGTCTATAATAATTTCATCATACCACACCTCCGCTACATTGTCCATACTCTGTACTTAAACAGTTCCTAATAACTCCATCTGTTAATGGTCAAAACTACGATGTGACCAACGTATTCACGTCTCTCCGAACCCTCAGCATCTACTTATTCCATGCAAACCCATTGTTCTTTTTCACCATACTTGTAGTCAATCCATTTCATAGACCAGGAGAGTAATTGTGAAGGTTAGAAAATTCTACGAAACATAAGCCATGTGACTCATTATCAAGATAGAGCCCATAGGGGCAAAATATATGGAAGGATACCAACAACTCAAGGAGATGCTGCAGAAGGCTAGATGGCTAAACTTCATTGGAAAATTTGACGGATATCACAAAGAGATCACAAAATCTTTTGCTATATCATTCGATGGTATAGAAGTAGAAATTGGAGACATTAAGTTTGCAGTAACATAATCTTACATAGCAGAGGCTACAGAACTACCAAGGCTTGGTGAGAGATGGTTCACAAATAAGGCATTTCACAATGAATCATGGAAGGTAATCTTCAGGAACCCAGGTATGGATGTCACTGTGGTTAGAAAATGAATTCTTATTTCAGCACTAAAAATAAATGGAGAAGCATGCTTTTGATACTACAAAATTCTACTACCTATTAGGGGAGATACAGATGCATTTATGTCTATCATAGACGTTTATTGATGAACTTTCTAGAAAATGGAGGTATCAACCTCCCTTTCTTCCTTCTAAACAGTTTAAGGATGATGGCTTCAAATGTACAGAAGAAAATAGAATTCATAGACACAACTATATACCATCATGGGTTGGTAAAAATACTAGTTGAGTTTCATTTGAAAAGAATAGGAGATACTTGGGGAAACTTCTTGATAAGAAACTATTTCCAAGAGGTGCCACAATCACCTGAAGAGGGTAATGTCAGAGGGAGTAGGAGGAAAAAGACCAGTATGACATTTCAAATCAAAGCAAACCTGAGCCCTCCAACAAAAAAATTATGAAGAGCTAAACTCTAAAAAATTGACAAAGATCAGAAAGCAGATCAAGCAAAAAGGGAAGATAAAAAATAAAGCTAGTGCAATTAATGGAAACAAACCTGAATCTTCATTACAACAAGATGACGAACAATTAATCTCTGAAAAATTGACAGAGATTAGGAAATAGATCAAGAGAAAGGAAAAGATAGGAAAGGAGAAAAGGGTACAAAGGAAGAGAACATAAGCCCGCTACAACTTAGATGGAGCTCTAGACTCCGAGGTATGGTAAAGAAGGTATCATCAAAGGAAACAGAGTTCATAAATCTAGAAGAAGAAACCCCAGTACCATCTCATGATAATGTTCCATTTAGACATAGTCCTCAAAACTCTCCTAAACAGTATTTTGAAGATAGCCCCAGCAGAGGATCTCCAGGCATAGACCCAATGTAGCAACAAATTTATGATTACATAGAATCACTGGAGAAGAAAAGTGCCTCAATGGATCCAGAATCCTCAGCCAATCCAGAACACCTTGACAATCCACAAAATCCTCTAACCGACTCTCTCAAACAGGAAATCTATGGTTTAGAGATATTGAACATGCATATCAAGAAAGAAAATGAAGCCCTGAAGGAACAAAGCAAATTATATAAAGCCATTCATGATAATACAATACTGCACCTAGGGCTATGGTACAAGAAGAATAGAAAGTTGAAGAGGAAGAATAGAAACTTAAATAGAACAATCATCAACCTTAAATACAAACGTCTCATGAAGAAACCCAAGATGGCAGTCACTTCAAAGAGGAGCAAGAGAGGAAAATTAGATGTACTAGCAGAGGTGTCTGAGCAGATGCAATAGGAAAGAAGAGTTCACATTTTTGGCAAAATTACATGGGGACATGCAATGATTTTGTAATGGGGGTATGTTGAACCTCATGATTACCCTCTCCCTGGCAACTTTTCTCACTTCTTTCCCTTGCTTTTCCATAGGAATACATATCCCCATCACTGATAAATGATAGATTTTGTCTTAAGGAGGACATTAAATGATTGACATGTTATACTTTTATGTTTTCGATATTTGAATAATTTTTTGCAAATTAGCTACATAATGCAAATTATTTTGCAACTCGTTATGTGTTCCATAGCTACTTCCATGGTTTGGCAGGTTTCAGGTGTCAAACAAAGAAACCGGCCACATGGGCATCTCTGGAATCATCTCAAAATGGATCCTATCCTAGTCACCCAGCCCAGATCGATAAAAAATCCAGCTCAAGACCACAGTCAAAGGTGGAGTCAAACATATGAAACCTGGAACAAATAGGACTCTTTTTCTACCCTTTCGTGGTCAATTAATAAATCCAACAGTTCTCTTGAAGCATTAACTTGGATCAGCCACCCATGTGCAACCATCTTGCTCGAATTCAAGTCACCTATAGTTGATCAAATATTTACACAGTCCGGTTGTGATATGTGTAGACCACCTGTAGTTAATTTTCCTCGAAAGGCAGTTATAAATATTTTCTTTTAAATAATAGTTGTACGTACTGGAAAGGGTTTGAAATTTTTGATGTATTAAGCTCAGACTTGTAGCTCTGTAATCTCAGACTTTTTGTTCCTGTTTATAATATAAAGTCGTGTGTTGACCGATGATCATTTGAAGGAGCATTTTGAATTAAGTTAGCAACTCAACCTAGTCAGCTGCAGAGGGCCCTTACACTGAAGGAGGTTTTCTTTTCATTTGTTTTTCTGTTCAGTTTTAATTTCATCATTTGCTTTTAGCATTGTTTGTAACTTAGGTTGATTTCTTATAGTTTGATTTCTTTTAGTTCTGATTAGTATCATAATGTTAGAATTCAATTGTGCAATGTCGTTTCTCCAATCCATTTCATAAAGGAAATGACTTTGTTTCTAAACAGAGTAAGATTGAAAGTAATGAGGATGCATTGTTGATTAGTTTACTCACCGTTTTTGTTATTTATTTCCTAGTTAAGGTTGCCAATGCACTGTATTAGTGAATGCTTTTTATCACCATTTCAAACGGATATCCATCATAAACTGAATGGTTAAACATTCACTTTACATAAGGGTTGAAACTAATCAGTTACCTTCTGCATGCTTTTATTTAGTTTTTTCTAGATCATGAAGTACAAAAGTTGCTTGTATTCCATCTCAAGAAGGTTATCTTTCAAAATTGAAGGTTAGATTAACTAGAAGTACTTCAATTAATTTCATTCCTTGTATTTATTTCAACACGACTTACAACTTTACCTTTTCATTTTAAGAATTCGATTCATGAATTAGGATTAAATGACAAGATAAGATATATGCTCTATTTTTCCTTCTTTTAACTTAGATTTTGACTAGTTTTAAGCTCTTGGTTCACCTTTAGGAAGTTTAGATTCAGTTTCTCATATTTCAGATTGTACATCATTAGGAATCAAAGAACAGAAACCCCCAAAAACAATATAAAATACAAAACAATGAAGTAAGAAGGGTTAACTAAGCACATATAGTGCACTACACTTCATCAGCTTATGAACCTTTGTTGATAATTTATGCAAGCAATTTAGGACACTAAAATGACTAAACATTATTTCCCTTTCATGACAAACTTATTTCCCTTTCATGAAAAACCCCTCAGGTTGCTCTAAATAAACCTCCTCTTTCAATTCTCCATTTAAAAATGCAAACTTTACATCTAGTTGGTGAATCATCCAATGTTTCTTAGTAGCTAAAGCAATCAACATTTTCATGGTATTTAGTTTAGCTACAGGGGCAATGGTGTTTTCATAATCAATGTCTTCTTTTTGTGAATACCGCTTTGATACCAATCTAGCTTTTAATTTATCTATGGTTCCATCTGCAGTAATATTTAGTTTATACAACCATTTGCAACCTATGGTTTGTTTCCCTTTAGGAAGTTCAACCAGCTCCCAAGTGTTGTTCCTGATTATAGATTCATATTCCTGTCGATATTTTTTTTCCATTCACTACATTCATTTGCTTCCTTATAACTAGAAGGTTCTACAACATTCATCATACTAGTTATGAAAGCATTTTTCCCATATCTAGTAGGCAGTTGAAATCTGCGTACCTGATCTTCTGAGTGTTGGTGTAGCTTCTAACCCATTCTGAGTTCCCTTTACTGTACTTGGTTTGATTGTTGCATTTCAATTCTCTTCTTCCACCTTTGTCTGCTGATCCTGGTTGTTTCCTGTTTCTGCACTTTCTTCCACCAAGAATGGAATATCCCATTCCTCATTGTGCTTATGAGATTCTTCATGATCTTGCTCATGGAATATCACATCTCTACTAACAAAAATCTTGTGAGTAGAGGGATTAAATAATCTATAAGCTTTATATTGTGATCAATACCCTATAAACGTACATCTGATGGTTTTTGAATCTAGTTTTCTTCTATCTTCCTTTAGAATATCGGAAAATGCTTTAGACCCAAACATTCTTAGATGTTTTATTGCAGGATTAAATCCATATAATGCTTCATAGGGAGTTTTAAACTCAAGACTCTCTGTAGGAATCATATTTTTCAAATAAACTGCAGTATTCAATGCTTCATCCCAAAAACCATTCAAAAGATCCTTACCTTTCAACATGCTCCTAGCACATTCCACCAAGGTTTTGTTCTTTCTTTCCATTACTCCATTCTGCTGAGGAGTATGGGGTACTATGAATTGTTGTAATATCCCATGGTCTTTACAATACTTGATAAGTTTATCCTTCGTGTATTCTCCCCCTTGATTGAAGTGGAGAATTTTTATATGCTTCCCTGTTTGTTTTTCAATTATGTTTCTGAACTGCTTAAAGTATTCAAATGTGTGACTTTTCTTTCTCAAAAAAATATACCCAAGAAAACTTTCTGTAGTTATCAACAAACAGTAGAAAATACAATGCCCCTCCTAATGACTTTGTTTGCATGGGTCCACAAAGATCTGTGTGCACTAATTCAAGTATGTCTCTCTATTTCTTCTCCACTCAAACAGGTAATTCCTCTCTATAGATCTTTCCTAATGTACAGGCATCACAATCATTATGCACTTGCTTTAACATATGAGGATCTCTTACCATTTCCTTTTTTCTAACGTAACAACAAATCAACATAGTTGATATGACCAAATATCTGATGTCACAACTCTTATGTAGTCAAAATTGTTGTTTTCAAGGCTCGAACTGGTGTTGGTATTACATCCAATTTGTACAAACCTCATGCTCCAATTCCTGTAGCAATAGTCTTCATGCCATCTAACATATCTATAATATAACAGTTAGATTTAAAAAATTCAACTTTCAGATCTTGATCTATAATCATGGATACGGAAATCAAGTTCTTTGTTACACCGGGCACATACATGACATTATGAATTTGTCTTAGAATACCATTAGGTAAAATGACAAATTTTTTCCACACCCTTTGATCTGGTGACTTCTATCATCACCTAGGTAGATTTTTGCTCCGTCGTTGATTTCTTTAAAATCTTCAAAGCATTGTTTGTTTCCCGTCATATGTGTGGATGCTCCTGAATCTACATACCAGATGATTGCATCAATATTCTCATCAAAGTCTGCCATGAACAATCTGATTTTTTGCACATGATTGTGATTTGCAAGATGACATGCATGTCGTTTTTTGCTTTTGCTATTGTTCAGGATATTTCTTCTTCCTACACTCCTTAGCGATATGACCAAGTTTTCTACAATAAAAACATTTAATTTCATATTTTTTTCTATTCAAATGCATACCTTGAGTTTTATTTGGTCTTTTCTGTGAGTTTCCTCTGTTTTGTTGTTCCAGATTTCCTTTTCCTTTGAAGAAGTTCTTCTTTGCCATCAACGTAAGATCTGCACTCGGGGGCTTCAAAGTCGATCTTCTTTCTTCTTCTTGCATTAATATTACTGTCAATTCTTCAAACTTTGGGATTTTCTGTCTCGCGTTTATCCCAGTGATAAACATTTGGTAATCATCGGTCACACCATTCATGGTAATGGTTACTAGATTTGTATCTGCAACTGTTTCACCAATGTCTGCCAATTTGTTCTTCAGATCTTTGATCCTCTCTATAAAGGAAGTAACTGTTTCATTTTCCTACATCTTCAGGGATAAGATCTTGCTCTTTAGGAATAGAAGAAGATTTGTATTCCTAATCTCATACAAATCCTTCAAAATTCCCCAGATTTCGCTCGCTGATTTACATTATTTGATATGTGGTATGATGCAGTCTTTCACTAACATCTTCAGCAGCATCCTTGCTTTACCTTCTCACTTCTCTCAATCTAGGATTGATGCTGATCCAGCTACTGGCTTCTGCTCATCCCCATTTGCAATCATCCAAGCACTCTGCACTTCTAGCTGAGTCTGCATCTTGAATTTCCAATTTGCATAATTGGAGCCCTCAAGATTATTATGTGTATTCAAGTATGCTTCAATCATTTGATTATTCATCCGGGAAATTTAAAAAAAATTGATAGGTAAAAAAAAATTATATGTTAGATCTATCCCAGATCTATGCCAAAGACAGAAATCACTAATCTTCGCGAGTCCGATTTCTCGTATTTTCAACACCCTCTAGCACTGGCTGATCCCTTGGAGTCTGTGCACCCTCTCCACGTATAGGGTCTCTGTAGCCTTCTCTCAGAACCTCGACCTCCACGTAGCTTTCTCTCAGCAGCCACAGCCAAGACACAACCCCCTTTCTTTTTTGCACAGTTGGCGCGATTAGCCAACACGGATTCACGACAGTCGGTATGATTAGCCAACATGAATTCACGATGGTCATGAGGGAAATCTCACAGTGGGATCATCATGATTTTTTCCCCAAACCATGCGACGATTTCACCTCAGGCACGCCGGGAAAATCCTTCACTTAGCGGATAGGTTTCTTAGCCCTTTCGCTCTGATAACATGTTAAAAAACAATGTTTGTATTAATAAAAAACACCCACTGATCATCTCTACGATAGAGAGTCTGAACCAAGAGAGTCTAGCTTTGCAGGATGCTCTACATACTCAATGTAAATCACACATTATATAGAAATCATAGTTTTATGGAAGTTAGAACCGTACCCTAGAAAATAGAAACTAATTCCTATCCTGAGGTCTCGTGAACCAACTCTCACTATTTAAGATATTCTCCATTATCTCCAACAATGAATTCCAAAACTTTTTTCATATCTTAACAATTAAAAGTAATAAATGTTACAGCATAATTTTACAAGGTAGAATTTAATTTGGTCCGATGAACAAGTAACTAATAATTGAACAAGGTAGAATTTAATTTGGTCTGATGAACACGTAACTAATAATTGAACGAGGTAGAATCTAATTTGGTTTGATGTGTAGGTAACTAATAATCGAAGATATATGTGGAATTTTTTAGAGAATATTTGCACATGTTTAATATATGGTTCCATTCTAAGTTGGTAGGTAACTAATAATTGAAGATATATGTGGAATTTTTCAGAGAATATTTTCACACGTTTAATATATGGTTCCACTCTAAACTTAGAATTGGTTAGTAGGTAATTAATAATGGAAGATAGATGTGGAATTTTTCAGAGAATATTTGCACATGTTTAATATATGGTTCCATTCTAAACCTAGACTTGGTTGGTAATGTTGATTCGGTATGATTCACAATAATGTAAAATCCACGGGAAATCCACGGGAAGTTCAATTTATGTTGGGCGTCATTTAATCTACAATGTGGTTGGTGTATGGTTGAAGACATAAATTCTCACAATGTATATGAAGTTCTGTTTCTATTGGGCATCATTTAATATAATGTGGTTGACATATAGTTCAATACATAAATTTTCACATGTGTATTTAAAAATTGACAACATTTATAAACAAAAAATTTCAACATTTATAAATAAAAACATTTTAAAAAAGTTTTTAAGATAGTTAATATTATATTTATAAATTTAATATTATTGAAAAATAATATATTGAATATTGAAAATTATACATCTCCATTTTTTATTTTTGAGTATTAATTTTTTACTAACCAAATCGAACTCAAAATCGATAATAACCATGAAATTTGCATTTAGAAAAAATTGCCAAGAAATTGTAGCCTTCCATCCATTCCTAGGCTTACTATATATATTATACAAAAAAATAAATATAATGTTTTATATAATATATATATATAATATATATATTAATATTATATTTTTTTTTTATCGGTAAAAAACACTTCTATTGGGTTGTTAGAAAAATACATTTTGTAGTCTAGATCATCCCTATTCTCCTAGTTTCATTTTGACAGAATTTGTTACCTAGGAGAGAAATACGAAAACGTAGAAGATATCACCATGTTTCATATGAGCTCCATAGATAGAAGGGCCTTACATTCCAAAAAACTAACAAGAAAAAATGAGTAGATGACATTTATAAAGGAGGATTTGGTGCATGAGTAGCACCTTGGTCTGCAGGGTGGCCATGACATTCGTGCACATGGATGTTAATTTTCTAGATTGTTCTATGTTGTTTCAATTAATTCAACCCAAATCAAATCTTCCTTTAGCAATGCATCCAATTATTAACAATATTTTCAATCATAAACAATAATTGAAGATAGAATAATATATGAAATGACAAAGGAGACAATAGCACAACCAGAAGAGACACCAGATTGGTCAAAGACCAGGGGAAAACCCCACTATGGGGGAGTACCATTTCAAATCATCTTCTTGTTAGATTGTCATAAAATGTTTTAGTAGAGAGTACAATGAGCCCAACACATAATCATTAGCAAATGTTTAGCCAATATAAATCAGAAATAGACTTACAGAATTACTGTATAGTAGAGAGAAACTTTGCGACCTGTGGTCAATTGTGGTCAATTGTTAAACCCTAGCTCAAAACCCTAGTCGCACTCATGAAGATAATCTGAGAGCGATTATGTCTTCCCGATTGCTCCCTAAGACACTATAAGTGAGTGATTGTGGCACCCTAACTGTGAAACCTTAGCTTAGAACCTAGTCGCTCCCTAAGGCACTATATGTGAGAGATTATGATTACTGTGTCACTCCCTCATGCATGGAAAGCGAGTGACTGGGGTCTAGACCTCCCAAAACTTTTTCTGAACCTTGGCCACTTCCTTAATGTTGTTATCTAGAACACTGTAGGTTCCCAATTGCTCTTTGAAGCACTACAAGTGAGCGACTAGAGTCAAATCTATCATGTGATGAGTGCGTCCAGAAAACAAAAACCCTAAACATGTGCGAGCCTCAAATTTGTAGTTTCGGACCTTGTGTGAAACTTCCTCCATCAGACCTATGTGAACCAAATAATATAGTAAGAGGAGAATGCTTGATGATGGTGTAAAAATGAGCTTGAGGTCTTTTATTTATAGGCTTCCATGAGGGTCCACTTGATGTTGAGGCTGACTTGTCCCAATGTACATGTTAGGGTTCATAAATTCAAAAACCAACTTCTCCTTGTCCAAATGGGATAGTCTCTAGGTCGATTTTTTTCCTCTCGAAAACAAGAATCCAATGAAATCATCATCTCAGTCATATGAGATGTTCAATGTGGAATTGGACCCTAGTTGTATAAATTAACCCTCCCTATCTACTAGGATGAATTCCACCTGCTAATATCATCTTGTCATGCCATGTCCATCTCTGCTCAACTCAATGTGCTGAAACATTCTCAAATCTAAAATAAGAAGAATCAGGGAGAATTAGCTTCCACCCTCTATCTCATGGGTGAATGACATATCTCAAACCCATATCAAGCAATAGGATATCCAAATACATAAGGGAGCATATCTCAACCTCATATCAAGCAATAGGATATCAAAATACTTATGGGAGCACATATCAACCCTGGAATCACATTGGGGAGATCATTCTCAACTCAAAATCACAAAGGGGAGAAAATCTCAACCCAATCCTATTTCTTGTTGATTGTCCCATCAATGAACCTCAGGAGTCATGAGGTATAACACCTATAGAATAATCAACTTTGGTTGTACACCCCAAGTACACTCTCAACTCGTTGGCCAAACGGAGAGCAATAGTCCCAACAAGTTAGGCTAGTGGGTATGATGCCAACTAGGGTATACTATGCATTTTTCAATTAGGGGAGCATCATCTCCAATCCTATGTGTAGATAGGAGAAAATCATATCCAACCCTATGGGTAATAGATAGGGGTATATCCTATTGTACAGAGATCCCTCAAACCTAGGAGCCCTCTATCTCAATTCCTCACACTAGGAGCTCAATAGTGGGGGAGAGTTGGCTCAATGTCCTTAATCAATGCTACCTTTTATTAGGAGGGTTCACATCCATTAGTTCAAGTTGTTCCCTCAAGACCAAGAAATTCCCTTTCGGGAAAGGCTTGGTGAGAATATCTACAATCTACTCATATATCGATATGTGATGGATTTTAATGGATCCTATCTAAACCATGTTCCAAATGAAGTTATATTAGATCTCTATGTGCTTGGACTTGTCATGAAATACGAGATTCTCTTCCAGACGAATCCCACTCTTGTTGTCACAATATATAATTATAGTATCTAGGAGCTATTGAAATAGCTCTCCAAAGAGATTACTTAACCAAACTTCTTCGCAACTAGCCATACTAGTAACAATATACTCTGCCTCGGCAGTACTCAATGCTACGTACTTCTATTTACTGCTCATCTAAGATATCATGGAAAATCCAAGACTAAAATAACATCCATACATACTCTTCATGTCGATAAAATTTCCTGCTCAAACAACATTGGTGTATCCATGAAGTTGAACATCTCTGATAGAGTATATCAGAGAAAGTGTGGTCGTCCCATGCGAATATCTCAAGATGTGTTTGGCAGCGATCCATTGTGCATGGAGAGGCTAGGTCATGAATTGACTCAACATGTTCACTGTATAGCATATGTCTAGATGAGTGTTCACTAGGAACATCAAAGCCCCAACCAATTGTCTATACTCATATGGATTTGCCAAATCAGGTCCCACAACTTGTGCACATAATTTCTTAAGGTTTATTTCGATCGGTTTTGCCATAAAATTGTATTATGTCATTGCAAATCTATCTAATAGCTTAAAAACATATATTCCTTATGAAATGAAAATTTCACTGGGTCCTCGCCACACTTCAAGACCTAAAAAGTGGTGCATGAGTCCAAGGTCCTTCATTTTGAATTCAAAGGCTAGCTCCCTCTTGCACTTGATCATCAAAGGCTCACCACTTGTCAAGAATAGATGTTCAACATATAAAACCAAAATCAATAGCATACATTGAACTACCTTGAAGTAGAGGTTGGGTTCTACATTGCTTCTTTTGAATTCCAGCTTCACCAAATAACTGTCTATATGGGTGTACCATGTTCTAGGGGCTTGCTTTAAATCTTACAATACTCTTTTCAAACTACAAACGAGTGTCTTTCAATCCTCTACTTCAAATCCCTGTGGCTTCTTAACATACACTTCTTCTTGTAACATGTCATGGAGGAATGCAGTCTTTATGTCCATATGATGAAGAGTACATCCTTGACTTGCATAAAGGGCTATTATCCAACGAATAGTTGTATATCAAGCCACAGTTGAAAATATATCATCATAATCCTCTCCCTCTTTCTATGAGAATCCTCGAGCCACGAACCTTACCTTTTATATATCAATTCTATCATCACCTCCATGCTTGATCTTGAATAGACACTTTGAAGTCACCACCGATTTCCCCTTCGGTCTCGGCACAACATCGCAAACATCATTCTTAATAATCGATTCATATTCCTCAGCCATAACATCTTTCCAATCTTGCTCTTTTATGATTTATTCAAATGTGGAAGGTTCAGATTAAATCACAGTGCTTATGGTTGCAACATATCCCTAGTACATGCCTAGTTGCTTCCTTTCTCTAAATGATATTTGAACAAGAACATGTCTCTCAACATCCTACAGAGTCAGAGCCAAAGTGGTCTCTTCCTAGTAGGAGGATCACTTGGAAGCGTATCTAAGGGGTCCATAGTTTCCATGGGATCATCAACAATATCGGCCTCATATTCGGGCACATAAGGACCATCTAGAATATCCATGTCATCATTCCTCTTTTTGGGAGGAGAAGGTTGAGGAAGATATTTTTCTTTTCTAAGAGAAACATCTTCATAAAATGTTACATCCTTTCTAATTTCAAACTTCCTTTAACCAAGAATATATATTCTATAAGCTTTAGAGTTTAATAACCCACAAATGTACATTTCCTTCCAATTGCCTCTAACTTTTTCTATTTGACCTTCGGCACATGAAAATATATGGGGCATCCAATGCTACACAGATGGACTATATTGGGATTGACACTTGTCAACACTTCTTCAGGGTCTTGTTTCCAATGCTTGATGATTCACCTTGCTTGAAAATATACAACAATATGCATTGCTTCTCCCCAAAGGAACTTTGGAAATTTTTGATCATGGAGAATGGTACGGGAAACTTCCAATATAGACCTATTCTTTCTCTCTGCTAATCGATTTTCTTCAGGAGTATATGGCAAAAAAATTTCCTTCTTGATTCCTTCTTTCTTACAAAATGATATGAATTCATTTGGCATGTATTACTCACCATTTTTGGACCTAAACACTTTTATTCTCTTCTTTGTTTCATTTTCGATCAAAGCTTTGAATTATTTGAATATTTCAAAGGCTTCATCCTTGTGCTTCAAACAATATATACATGTATTTCTAGCGAAGTTGCTAATGAAGGTGATATAGTAGAGGTGGACACCAACAGACTAGACGAGCATTGGACCACATTTATCAGAATGGATGAGATGGAGGGTGTCATTTTTCTTTCTCTCGCTAGAGGGGAATTGTCCCCTTGTCTCCTTTCCACTCACACAACCTGTACATACTCCATCATGATGGGTTTGAACATCGGCAATACTAGAGACCAATTTCCTTAATTTTGAAAGAGCATCATGATGTAGATGAGCTAATGCTTGGTGCCATAACTTGCTTAGGTGATTAGTATTATGAACCAATGGTATAAGTGGTCTTCCAGTGACTCTATAGAGTCCTTCAAATATTGATCCTAATGTGAATGTGTCTCTCATAGGTGAACCATTAGACCAAGGAAAATGTTTTCCCTTGATGAAGGAAACCTTCATCCTTTCATCTTCCAAAGCGTATATAGATACCAAATTCTTAATTAGTCTTAGATATCATCTTAGATATCAATGAGCCCAATACATAATCATCAACAAAGATTTACCCAATACAACTAGAATTACTATACAACAGAGAGAAAATTTCCATCTCATGGTCAACTGCAGTCAAGTGTCAAACCCTAGCTCAGATCCCTAGTCACACTAATGAAGATATTTGTGAGCGACTATGTCTTTCTGGTCGCTCCCTGGGATATTGTAAGTGAGTGATAGTGGCACATTGATTGTGGAACCCTAGCTCAAAACCCAATCATTCCCTAAAACATTGTATGTGAGAATTTATGACTACCCAGTCACTCCCTAAAGTGTAGAAAGTGAGTGACTGGGGTCCAGACTTCCCATAACTACTTCTGAGCCCCGGTTGCTTCCTTCACGATGTTATGCAAGCGACTATGGCTTCCCAGTCACTCTGTGAAGCACTGGGAGAAAGAAAATATAGTCGAATATATCTTATGATGAGTGTGTCGTCATAGAAAAGAAACCCTAGACAAGTGTGAGCCTCAGACCTGTAATTTTGAACCTTGCGTGAAACTTCCTCTATAAGACTTGTGCGAACTAAATAATAGAAGAAGAGAAGAGAATGCATGATGATGGTGTACCAATGAGATTGAGGTCTCTTGTATTTATAGGCTTCCATGAAGGTCCACTCCTTGTTGAAGCTGACCTGTCCAATTGTACATATATGTGAGCCCGACGTGTCCCAATGTACATGTGAGGGTTCATAAATTCGAAAGCCAACTTCTACTTATCCAAATGGGCTGATCTTTAGGTCGATTTTGGTCCTATCAAAAAGAGGAATCCAATGAAATCACCATCTCATTCATATGAGCTTTCCAATGTGGAATTTGACCCTAGTTTCATAAACTTACAAAATCGATATGGGTCAGTCGAGCTTTTAGTTCATCAAGTCGCTCATTGGTTCTGTGCTGGCTCCGATGCATCGAGGTGAGATTCTCCAAAATTTCCCATTGGTTAAAATGAGTATCATTAATGTATGCAATGATTTCATTGCGGTCTTCATATCGTTTTTCATGCAAGGCGTCTAGTTGAGCCACCAAGTCCTGCAATTGCTCAAGAATCGAGGCAAGAAAGGGTGCCTGCAACATCGATCCCAGTGACTCGACACGGTTGTGGGAAACCTCACACGCCTTGTCAAATATTTCCTCCCCCTCATCAGCTCTCTTCTCATCCAAGTCCTTATGGCCACCACCCTGCTAGGCATGACCCATTTGGTGGTTCATCACATCAATGTGCATGCTACACTAGATATGCCATGAACTCAGGACACTTGAGACACACCCACTCAACCTACCAACACAATTACACCACTTGGGAAGGTGATCATCCACCTTCCTCCCCCAATGGTTGCACCTCTATCTGCCCACAAACTGACCGCTAGTCTAAGAGGGCTAATACAGGACCCCCCAACAACACTATTTTTCCAGGAAAAAAATCAACAAGCCCAAAAAAAACCTACTACTGTCTGAATTACCAACACCCTCAAAAAATATAATATTGACAAAACAAAAGAGGCTTGCACATAAAAACATCTCCCAATGGCCATAACAAACCAATGACTCAAAAGACACTAACTGAGAATGAACCAGTAACTTAAAATGAGCGAGTGACGAAATAGGATCAAAGACACTACCAATGAACACTAACTAGAACCAAATAATTAGAGGTAATTAAGGCCTAGATGAGATATTTCACTTACCCAAAATTTGACTAGAATTGAAGACTTTCAGCTTGAGATAAGTAATGAAATTTGACTCAGCCCAACAAATATTACATTTGACATCACAAGTTTGGTCTACAAGAAAGCCCAACTCCTTTCTCCCGGATCCCACTCTATTTTATAACCCAACCAATGTTCCCATTGCACACATACCCTACTTAACCAACACTTAGCGAGCTCAAACCACCCATACTAAAGGGCATATACAGGGATTGGGCCTATGCATACTAAGCCTTGTTAAAACCACTTACCCTTTCTCCCATACCAAGACAACAAAAAATGTCAACAATTCTCGTCTGCTGCCATATATAATAATCCTTCTGCTTCTTGATCGTTCTAGCCTTTCCTTTCCACACGTCTCGACTACCACCTAAAATCCGAGCATCCGTCATAATAAATAGATCGCATGTCAAGAGCCAAGTCATATGCTATCCATTCACCCACCCCATCAAGGTATACATAATATTATATATTATTAAAATGATAATAATTTATTATATATTATTTTCATAATTTAAATAATTAATAATAATATATAAAATAAAAATTAATACTTATATATATATTAATTAAAATAAATAATAAGATTAATCTTGATTAAATAAAATTACTATAAAATCTAAACAAAACCAAAATATAACATTATATATTATTCAAACTATGAGGCCACTAATGGCATGTGTAGAATATCAACCCGAATAAGGCGGGAATTGAAATAAGTGACTTAAATCATAGATATCTTAAACGACAAACCCGCCCATATCTCTATCCAAACCTAATGAACAAACTAAATACAATATTATCTCAAATTAAAATATATACAATATTATATATTATTAAAAATATAATAATTATATTATAATTATTTTCAAATTTGTATATAATTAATAATCCTGAGAAACATTGGTCGTTCATTAATCCCATATGAAATGGAGGCATAATCACGTAGTGATAGTGTTGGAGGTTTCATTATTTCTCATACTTGATGGAAAGATAATTTTTTAATGCTGAGCATGAATAACTTCTTGAATTCAAGCTTATTTATAGTCATTAATTTTGATTATGATTGTCTTCTTAAATTTTGATGCGAGATTTTTCTCCTAACAAGTTTTTCCCAACCATCTTTTTTGCATAGAGAAAAGAACATTGTCAAAAGCTATATTATTCAATATAAGGTTAGGTGCTTAGCTGTCTAAAGAATATATCTTATGTACAATTGTATAATACATCTTTACTATTTGTTATGTGGGTTTCTTCCTTGCATTACTATCATGATGTTCATACCACCCCTTATTTTCAAGTAATGATTTTTATCTTTGATAAATGTGTTTATGTGAACTTGGTAGTTTCTAACGCATCAAATTATATACATAGAAACAATCCAAAAATTGTGATTGCTCATGCGTTTTGTTTGACGATTTTATCTACATTGATAGTTGATAGTCTAGAGAAACAATAGTTGATTATATGTCAGGAAGAATACTAGCCATCTTCATCTATTGAGATCCCCTATTCATTGGTTGGGAATGGTATTTAATCCTTGCAACCCTTTGCTTGCCAACTTGCAGGTTGGTTATTTGCTTGAGAATAACAAGTTGATTCCAAAAAGTGAACAAATAAAAAAATTTCAAAATATTACGCCATAAGGCATTTCCCTTTGAAATCAACTTTCCTCTTGGGTTATGAGTACATTTCTGATCCTTTGATTTAAGTGTTAGATGATGAAAATAATCTTACCCATCCAATTGATTAGACCAGTATATGATGTGACCCAGCGGATCAACGCTTGCCCTCGCTCGACGCTACGCTATTTCCAGGTGCTTCTCCGTGTGGAGACCTTGCACTTTCCCTTGCTCTGGATTTGGTTTCAGGCTTGTTGTTCTTAGCGGTCTTCGTATTTTTCCTCTACGAATTTACTCCACTGGGAGATTCGTTAGCTGCATCGGGGAGACAAGCATTGGTGCTGAGCGAGGGAAGGGATAGAGATGGAGATCCCCAACACAGAGAATGCTTTCTTAGAGTGGTTGAATCAGGTGAGGTAGCAGTGGAGGCGTGCCCCTTGAATCCGTCGATTACTGTCCTTGCGAAGATCCACGATGGAGTAGCCATTTCACTGGAGAAAGAAATGTTTACAGAGAGAGGCACTGCCATCCTCAAGATCAAAATATCCTCTGCCTCATTCCACCACCTCTAGACTACAAAATTTCTCTGCCATGGCCTGAAAGTATCCAAAAGGTCTTTCTCACTTTTCTAATGGCAAACATCTATTTTCTTTAATGTTGGTTTCCAGTTGAATTTTAAAGTTGTGAGAAAGAGCATTATGATTTTAGGAATTACATTTTAGAAATTGCAAAATGCTAGATGACAGATTGGTAATTTGAAATAGCTTGTTCTTGGTTCTAGATTCTATAGATATTCAGTGGCATTTGGGTTCCATAATTAGATATAACTACTTTCTTGGGTAGGCAGGGGAAAGACTATTAATCTATTGATAAATCTCTATGTTCTTACTGAACGGAAGACAACCAATTTTCTTTCTGTAATATTACTATTAGTTTCGAATTGACTCGAGGAATCTCCTGTTGTCATTTTGCTGTCTGCTAAAAATCATGCATCAAAGACCTCACTCAATATTGGGTACTGCAGAATAGCTTAATTTAAAATATGTTATTAAATCTTGTTGTTTGATTAAACCTGCATGGTAGATATGGCATAGCAATATGCCCCATAACAAGATTGCAGATCGGAAAGGGCATCAGGGCTGGATGAAGGTAGAAGGACCTTACTTCATATTTCCAAGTGGTGGCACCATGTTTCCCGATGGAGAAATACAATACATTCAGAAGCTGAAACAATATTTACCAGAAGTGGTGGAACCATCAGGACAACTTTGGATGTTGGCTATGGGGTTTGAACTTTCTCCCTTTCTCTTCTCCTTAATGTATTGTTTTTGAAGCACCTTTGCAATCTAATTTGTAAATGTACTAGTAGATCCATGACCCATTACCAAAGGGAATATCACAATTGATTGATTGATTGATTAATATTGAATCTTGACTCCATAAATGAAGGTTGCTAGCTTTGGAGGATACCTACTTAAGGAAGATCTATTAACCATGTCTTTTGCTCCCAGGGATTCACACAAGTCACAGATACAGTTTGCATTGGAAAGGGGCATACCTGTGTTTCTAGCAATGCTTGGAACCCACAGACTTCCCTTCCCTGCTCATGTATTTGACATGATTCATTGTTCCGGATGTTTGGTACCCTTCACTGCTTACAGTAATCTTTCTCCATCTCTAACCTAGTGAGAAGATATTGTTGTTGAGTGATATTTCGTTTTGAATTTACACCATTGATGATATCTAATTTTTCACCTCAAAGAAAACAAAAAGTTAAGATCGAGATGGATCATTTGTTGCGATCAGGAGGCTACTTTGTGATCTCTGGACCTCCCGTGTAGTGGCCTAAACAAGAGAAAGAATGGGCTGACCTACAGAATTTAGCGCACATATTATGTTACAAGTTGGTTATTATTGATGGCAACACAACAATTTGGAAAAAACCTTCCAACAACTCGTGCTTCACGTTGAAGAGTGTAACTGGACCTAATTTATGTGACAAACATGATGATCCCAACTTGGCATGGTAATTTATTCCATCTAGCAGTTGAAATTGTGTTTTTTGATGTAAAAATGTATATCACCAACTTAGAGCTTTGATCTCCTGGCTAACATTCTCTTTCAATCTGCTTATAGGTATGTACAATTGAAAGAGTGTGTTAGCTAGTTTCCACCATTGGAAGAGGAAGAGAAAAATTTAATCGAGCTTCCAAAGTGGCCAAGCCGGTTGAAAGAACCTCCTCAGCATGTTGTAGACATAAAGAATTTTCTGGATATATTTAAAGATGATACAGGGAGATGGAAAAGGAGAGTGACATACTATAAGAATGAGTTGAATTTGAAGTTAGGATCTTCAAGTGTACGCAATGTTATGGATATGAATGCAGGTTTTGGTGGCTTTGCAGCAGCACTTATTGCAGATCCTGTCTGGATCATGAACGTTGTTCCTACTTATACAACAAATACTCTTGCTGTGATTTATGACAGAGGCCTTATTGGAGTTTATCATGACTGGTAAGTTTACATTCCTTGAGAGTTTTGTTAAGTGTTTGAACTATATTGCTATGATCTGCAGAATTCACATACTTAAAATTCCTACAACACTACATCTTTGATTTCTGATTTTCCAATGCCTTCCTTGGACGTTGAGTTCAATTTCAAATCAAGATTCTAGTTAAGTTTGGTTGGCTCTTGGAACAACATCTCAAGTACCATAAGATGGGAATATTTGCTGCCCATGGATTTCCTTGGTTTGTTTCATATTTTGATGGGAGAGTGCAAGCAAGAACACGTCTATACAATTTGAATAGTATGTACTTGAATTATGGTGAATTCTCTCTGGTTATCAAGGTGCTCCAGGAACTAGGGCATCTTCAGATTTACATGATATTTAACTATTTTCTAGAGATATCAGGGGCTCTGGGCACAAATTTAATAGGATTGTGATTATGGCAATATCATTGAATATTCTATGACTAGAAATGTGATTTGGAAGGTGTGAGGCCTTATCTTCTTACCCTCGAACATATGATTTTATTCATGCAATTAGCATTGAATCTCTAATAAGAGATCTGAGTAGAGGTGGAAACAGTTGCCTTTCTGATCCTCCATTTGTCTTTTGGGTTTTCTTCAGATTCCTGAACCTATCACTTTATATTGTTTATATTCATGAACATTGGTCTAAAGAATGATATCTCTCCTCCACTGTGATAGGCATTCTTCAATCATCATTTTTAGTTCCATGTTAAAGTTCATGTGTTACTTACTAATTGGTTTTGGATTTTATGCTTACAGATGTAGTCTTGTTGATTTGATGATTGAAATGGATAGAATTCTTCGGCCTGAAGGAACTGTTGTTGTTCGGTATACTCCTAATGTCATTGATAGGGTTGCAAATATTGCAAGAGAAATACGCTGGAGTACATAAGTTTATGACATTGAGCCAGAGTCCAATCGCAAAGAGAAATTGCTAGTTATGTTGTAAGGCGTTTCCCTTTGAAATCAACTTTCCTCTTGGGTTACGTGTACATTTCTGAGCCTTTGATTTAAGTGTTAGACAATGAAAATAATCTTACCCATCCAATTGATTAGACCGGTATACAATGTGACCCAGCGGATCGACGCTTGCCCTCACTCGACGCTATGCTACTTCCAGGTGCTTCTCCATGTGGAGACCTTGCACTTGCCCTCGCTTGGTGATACTGTATTCTAGGACACTGGATCTGTGGAAATCGACTTCAAGAAACCCTTCATATCAATCATAAGGTAGCAAATGATATTATGACCCTCAGAACATACCCTGTCTGCTACAGGACCCATGAGATTATTCCAGGAGGTCTCGCTCAGCCTTAAAAGGGCTTGGATTATCACCACTAGATGCCTTGGATTATCACAGGTTCACTTCTGGACTTCGGTCTGTCGCGGGATGGCTACAGGAATTGCGATCTATTACAGAATGGTTGCTCGGCATCAGGGTATGTATTTCCATTTTAGTTTGTATCGGTGTATATGTCTGCTTTGATTTCCTATTTTCCAATTATTTTGGCTTGTGGAATCGCATGGGCCGTGTTGTGGTTACTCTCTGATGCACCGTCATTGCATTTCGGTGGTTGTTCTCTCTGATCTCGATGTGATTAATTGGTTGAAAAGTCAAATACCATATGTGGGCAGCTTCTTGGCTATTGACAAGTTCATCTGATCTTAGTACTTTTATATCAATACAAATATGAGGTCTCTGTTTTCTTTTAAAAATAAGAAATTGTTATGGTGGCAACCAATGACTTATGGTATCATTTGTTGCTTGCAGTCTTGCCTACTGTGCTAGACATCACAGTGAACACTCCAGATGATTCTCAAGTTATTTTAAAGGTACGCTATCTCATAAAAAATACTATCCAATGCTTATGACGGTAGGCGGTAGCATAAGTCTTGTCATAGATGTTCAATCCAGCTTTAAGAATTATGATGAATATAATCCAATCTTGCAGCATCCATACCTATGGATAGTTATGTTTGGTTCGACAATAGATTTTAATATATGTTTGTTTTATGGAAACAGGGAATTTCCACAGATCGTATTCTTGATTTATGCCGATTATTAGCTGTGAATGTGGAGACATGCCATCTGACCAACTATTCTTTATCCCATGAGGTAAGAAAATCAGTAGTTCATAACCTCATTAAATAATGGGATTGTTTGACAGGCTGGTGGATTGCAATTGTCTGGTTCTATTCAAGATATCATGTGGTATGACCCTACTTGCATTAACAACACAGGTGTTCATGTCAAGATAGAAATAGCCATATACAGTGAAACTGGTTCTATTATTAGTTTGTAAAGCTTAAGTGTGACCATGGCAACATTGGCCATCTTAGTTTTCTTGAAGTATCCATTACTTGGTAAAAACTTGAATTATACCAGGTTCATGGCAACAGGTTGAGGGATTCATCAGATGTTGCAACTTTGGAGCCCTGTGCCCTTACTTTTGTAGAAGGTAACCAATAACTCTGCTCCCCCATCTAAACAAGTCAGGGGAGATAGCTAGAAATTTTGTCTTGCCTTTCTTTAAAATATAAATGTTTTTATCTTGAAAAGGGGTCAGAAATAATGTTAAAACATAATATTAGAAAATTGTTATCTTGTTTCTTGAAGTGATCTAAATTGAATTTCTACTTGCATACGTGCTTCAAATATATATGCAAAGAAGAATATGCATTGTTTATACTCAAAATTTGCATAATACTCTATATATGATTTTCATTTATTTTTCCTTTGCAGAGGACTACACTGAAGAGCATGCAGTTGCACACATTATAAGATTACTCGACATTGTTGCTTGTACAACATGCTTTGGTTCTTCAGGAAAGAAAGGGGAACCTCGGTCTGGGCAGGGAGTTGGAAAAGAATCAGCTCACTCAATGACAAAGAATGTGGTTGAACAAAACAACGATGTTGCTCTAAACAAATCTTACCTAGCAATAAAGAAAGAAAAGAAGCAAACAAGGATGGAAAAGACAATAAACTAGAGACCTCTCAAAAAGTTGAAGGTAAGGTTGAGGCTAGTGAAAAAGAAAATGATGGAGAGGAGAACTCAAACCAACATTCTTCTAAGGGTGAAGGAAGAAAGAAATCCTCGAAAGAGGGGAAATCTGAGGCCATTGTAGCTATGGCTGCTGCCAAAGAGGCCACAGATAAAGGGGATATGACAGGAATGTCTCCTCCCTCTAAACTAGGCCAGTTCTATGAATTCTTCTCGTTCTCACATCTATTACCTCCTATCCAATGTTAGTATACCGTTGCCTACAATTTTTTATAATTTGAAAGTAGTAGTTTTCAATCTTGTGTATAATAGAAATATTACGAGAATTCATATATCCCATACAAATATGGATATGATGTTGAAATATTTTCCATGTACTCTTCAAGCCATCAAACTATGGTTCTTTATTTGATTGTAATGCAAAGATTCCAGAAAATTTTGAACTGTGAAGCATGGCAAACAATGTGCACATTGCCAAATTTAATTTGTTGATTTTCTTTGGAGCTTATGAGTTAGAACTTTGAAGCGAAAAAAAAGTGAATTACGAATAGTATTTTAGTGACTAATGACATTGGGATGTACAGTCATAAGGAAGTCCACAAGGCAATTTGTTGAAGACAAACGTCCTGGAGATTTTTTCTATAAACATGAGCGCTTCTTATCCAATCCTGTACTAATTTTGAGCTTCACCTCCATAATGGCTAGGAACTGAATTGTTTCTTCTGTAGATTTCTTATATTTATCATGCCATTTCCCTTGAGGTGAAGCTTTGCAATGGAAAGTTGGTGACTATAACGACATCCACCAAAGGTTTTTATAGTGTTGGAAAGTAACTTGTTCAAAGCCATGCACTTGTTAACCTGCTACAGAAGTTGAGCAGGGCTTTTGCAAATGTGAGTATCTTTAAGGTCCAAACTATACTTCTATTGCACCTTATATTATTTAATTTCTTACAAGATGACTTCTCTTGTGTTTAAGAAATTGACATCAGTGTTTAATGTTTGGGCATCGGTCTTCTCTTTGTGGGATCGATCTTCTGAATGTTTTAATTTCCTTCTAGCTATTAAGGATTTAAGAAATTATAATGATTTTGAATTTTGAAATAGTTTGATGTGTTGATAAAAATTGAGGCTTGGACATATTTGTTGTAGACGCTTTCTTCATGGGCTACATCAAGTGTTGAAGAGGTTGCTTCAACAGGACCAGGCATTCGATTTTTTCAACTTTATGTAAGTTTATCATTTCCACCCTCTTCCCATGTTTTTTGAGATGTAATTGAGTTCATATCCATCCAATTGTATTATAGGCTCCTAAACCAATGGTAAGATCAGTTATTTTAGATTTGCTGACAGGACTAGATAGACACGTGGGATAAATCTTATATTCAGAGTATACTCCTCTTTAACGTTATGATTTTGTACCCATGTTTTAACACTTTCTCAGCTCTCAATAATTATCAGAACATTGTGGAATTCTTTTAGGATCAGAAGCGACGCTAGGGTTAGAAAAATCATTTAGCACCTATAATGTATCAAACTTAAAATAAATTAGAAGTCTCCATTTTATCTAGGATTCCTCTTTGTTCATCCCTTGTCTGACACTAAGTTATCTAATGTTCTGAAAAGTCTCATTGTGATATCCACTCATACGTGCTAGACAGTAAGGCACACCTCTGTGTTGAGATTCAATTCTGGATCCATAATTGTTTTTTACTTCTATTGATTTTTCTTTGTCAAAAATGTAGATTTGCATTGCCTCGAATTGTGCTTCTGCTTCCCCTCAAAAGAGACCATCAATGAAGGAGGTATTGCATTTTCTAGAAAAAGTGCCATCATCCACAACCGATTAACCAATTCTTTCTTCCTATGTAGCATCCTTGCTTTGACATAAGTTGGACAAAGATGAGTACTTACACCCACATTCCGTATTCAACAGCTCTACTTAGACATTGACATAACTGATATAGACACCTCTATGATTGGAACTCAGACAAACTCTGCTGTCAACTCAGCTGCTTATGAAATCTCAAAAGTCTTCTTAAAAATTTCAATATTTCTACAGTTGAGGATTCTAGCAAAACTCAGGGATCAAACTTAACTCCATGCTTATGAGGCATCCACATTCTCACAGTTCACTTGCAACTCATTCTCAGTTTTAATGGGAAGGTGATATATGGTGTATTTTTGTTGCAGTGGCAGGGGATGGATTTTAGTTGCTGGTTGGACCAAAAGAAATTGATGCAAATCAATATTGAAAATTAGATTTATTGGTTCAGCTATAGTTTGCATATACACAGAAGAAACTACTCCTTTTTCAGGTTAGAATATTTATATATACATGTTCATCTCAGCAACAAATGATAATTTATGAAAACCATGAGAATGCTACACAACTTCCTTCATAAGCCTTCTTAGGAAGACCATGAAATAAGACAAGTGACCCTGTGCTTGTACTTGTATCTTATTCTACATAACATCTTCTTACTTAGCTGGAGAACAATTGGCTACAATATTTATATCAGTTTCTATGGAATGTTTCTGTTGTTATATAATGAACAAGTCCATTATACCATATTACTGGATTCTATAGAGTCTATCCCTGTTTTCTCTTCTTTAGAATATATATCAACCCTTTTGTTTTGTTTCAAGGATATGTTGCAATTTATTTCATTTCTCTTTTATCTTTAAGATGGATATTTATCTTTTTTATCACCATGTTCTCTGTGGTTCATTTAAATTGGATATTTGTCATTTTGTTCACTGGGTTCTCTGTATTTTGTTATAACTAGTTATTGATAATTTTTCCCACTAAGTTCCCTGAGGTAGAGTATAATGTTTTCCTTGCTTATCAAAGAGTATTGATTCCTTTTCAATTTCAACATTCTCGATAACCAAATCCAGTTCTCTGTAATCATTGCAAAAGGGAGCCCATTATCGTGTAGGGTTTGAATTGTTATTCTCCTCTTGTTGCATGCTAATCTTGATCATCTTGTTTAGCTTCTAAGGTTCTTAGTGGCCTATCCTTTTCAGATCCTTTGACTAACACTATATCTCTCTAATCTTGCAGGATGGTCATCAAACTCTCCCTTTTATCTGCCATGGTTGGCCAGGATTAAAATTGCAAGGGGAGTAGCCAGAGGCCTGGCTTATTTACATGAAAGGAAGTTTGTTCATGCAAATATTAAGCCAAGAAACATCCTTCTGGGCTTTGACATGGAGCCATTCATAGCAGATTTTGGGATAGAAAAACTACTGGATACTGCCAATGTCAAGTATAGTAGCTCTACTATCCATCTAAGGAACCTTGAAGGTATATTTCAGGGAGCAAACGCTCGGCTCCCGCAATAGCCTGCAAACAACATTTTAATTTAAAAGAGAATTATCTTGGTAAATTGGTATAATAATATTAGTAGAAAAAATCACCTAGTAATAAGCCTAAATACTGGCAAAGGCTAATTCTTCATGTGGCATAATCAATTAGCCATGTTATCTTGCTACATGATGCAAAAAAATGACCCATGGATCCTAATACTTTTTAGGTTTCTTTTTCAATTCAATAGGCTTTTCTTCTTCTTCTTCTTCTTCCTGAGATGGTAAAGATAATGACTCAAGAATGACTCTAAGCTTACTAGATAACCAAATTCTCAACATACCTTGCAATTTCCACACTAGCCACTTACAGATTTTCAAACATCAATGTTTAGATAATAAATAATGGATGGGCATAAAAAAAACATAAACATTAACACCAAAAACAATAATACTCACATGAACCTACTGAGAAAGCGGAAACACATAAGATATCATCTTCACATTTGATACTTTGGAGAAAGGCAATCTTGAGTACCATGATCAAATAAAGAAACACCAGACTGCAGGAGAAGTGAGTGTTAATTTTTAAAATTTTGATATAAACATTGGTTTTCAATAGAAATTGCAATTAACAATGTACAAATTACTAAATAAATAATTACCAATTAAACTTTTAATTCACGTTTTAATGGGTTATACGCTTAAAATTCTAGGATTTCAATCCATATTTGTTACACCTCTATTATAGACCAAGACAAATGTAACAAATCAATGTACACTAGTGGATCAATATGACTGCTTTCACATAAGGCTTGATCGTTAAAAGGACATTAAGGTTTGTACCTTTTGGGACAATTGCTAGTATAGTCAACATCAGAGAAAATACAAATGACCCAGAACATGAGAGAAAATACAAATGACCTAGATCCATTAAAACCTTGAAAGTTTGTTCATGAACTCTCCGAATTTGGTATAAAATGTGTACTGTATTTGAAACTTCAATTTGCCATTAAATTAATGGGACATGAATTCCCACAAAGGAGTTCAGAAATGTGCAATTAAGTTGAGCTTTCATCTTGTCATTCAATTGATGGACACTGAATATTAAATATAAGATAAATATATAGGAGTAGCATGTGAGTGTCAGTTTTATAAAGAAGATTCTTTTTATTATTAATAAAAATATAGATAGCTAGTTTCATTTTAAAGGGTTATAAATATGAGTTATAAATAAAAAGACTTTAAAGGTTGGTATATATTTAAAGTGTGTTAAATATAATGTATTATTGTTTTTAACTCAAAAACCTGATAAATAGCAATTTAGCAATTTCTTTTTAATTGAGTGAATCAAATTCATGTTTCTTTAGGTTGAAGGTAAAGCCATTAAAGTGGATAAAATTGTGATGCCAATAATTAGAGGGATTGTCATCATGGGGTGATAAGAAATTTAATATTCCAAGAAGAGGAGGTAGTAGTAGATTCTAAATAAATTAGCAATGCAACAACATAAATGTTTGCAACAAATTTAGAGAGATCCACCTTGTTGAATAATGCACACACTACATGGATAATGGATTTCCGCACTTTATGCCTTACGGCATTTTCTTAGCAACATCTGGTGCAAACGCTAGTTAAGAAATTTTCCATTCCATTCATGATAACTGTATTTTGCAAAATTGTTTGAGCTCTATTATAGATTATAACAGTCCATCTTCCTAGCAATTTGAACACTCATCGAAGGGAGATAATTCTCTTTATAGTTCTTCACTTAATTCTTTTCATTTGTCCTCTTCACCAATTCCCAATACTATGCCTTCAACATTGTTTACTCCTTTTTCAAATGGTAATAAATTCACAAGTCTCTCAAGAAGTCAACCATTTACTTACCTGAGTTGTGGTACATCTAATGGCCTCTTCAGCGTTATGGGTGAAGAGAGTGGTTCAAGTCAAATTAATGGTGCTAATAATGATAAGGATCTATCATGGATGCGTGAATTGCTAGGGTTGAGCCCTGCACCAGAACCAGCACGGCCAAAATATTTTGCATGTAGAACATCGGTAAATAACTATGGTGTCAACGTAGCTATATCCAAATTTTATTTTCACACTGTTTGGGAAAGAGATACCTTAGCTAGTCACCAAAATTGGGATCCTCAGTTTTGGTATGGTGAAAATTGGTATGGTTATGCTCCACAAAAAACGTAATATAATTCTTAAATTTCAAGTGGTTCAAGCTGTTATTATATGCATGAAAAGACACGACCGAAAAAAAATTCGTGTGATTTTTCCTATAATGGTTTGTTACCTGAAGGTTTTCGATATGGTGAGGATTATCAAATTTCAGTTGGGTCACAAGGACCTCCAAGAGTTTCTCCATTGTTGAATGAATTGTCACTTCACAAATATGCCAATGGACACTTTCAAGGATTATCTTCAATGATTTTTTATATGTCACAATGCTTCTCGAATTTATTTTCAACATTTTGTTTAATAATTTTGATCTTAAATGATTTTTTATATGTCATGATGCTTTTCGAATCTATATCTTAAATAGTTTTCTTTGCAACATCTAATGCAATTACTAGTTCAAAAAACTCAGAAACCAATCACTTCATATAATTTACTAAAAAGAATTTAGCGATTATATCTAACTTTTCATTAAAATATTTTGAACACATTTCCTCCCTTCTTCGTTGTGCAATCCATTCATATACATAAAGCTTTACACAATCTACTCTTATGCAAGATGCTTCTTTGTGATACAATCAGGTTACCCCAATCCACTCTCGTGCATAATGCTTTATATTATATCGGATTTTATTATATTTTCAGTTTCTAAGCGATATTGTCGTGTTGTATCATCAGTGCATTCAAGAATGGTTGCCACAAATGAAATGTGAAGTTACATATTTCTTGTTATTAACACCTAACTTAAATCACTCACAATTTGAAATTTAAATATTTTTTTGTTATTAACACCTGATTTTAAACAGTCACATTTTGAAATTTAAATGCTTAACAGTATATATGTGATGTCCCATCAACCTCACTACCAACCTTTTATGTATCGTGCTCTTCCTCCATTTTGACCACACAACAGACTAGGATTCCAAATGAAATGAATATATTATCACCAATTTTGACTTTCAGAGTAAAGATAAAGAATCGTTAAGTAATTTATTATCACCAATTTTGATTTGAGAGAGGAGAAAGGGAACCACGGATGAGTCATTGAAGAGACGAATGGAATTCCAAACTTGTTGGTGCAGTAAGTTGTTGAGGTTGTTGCAGATCTGAGAACCATAGACCTACTAACTTCGCCATAATTTGTGGAGGAAAAGAGCATACCTGTAAGGAACTACGGTTCCGTCCGAAGTGAGACCGCGTTCGACGATGGACGAGCGGTTGGAGAAATGTGAAGTACGAGCTCAGACTTGATGTGCAATGGAGACAAGTAAAAATGCGAGCATAAGAAGGTTGAGCGAAGTGTTATATAGGCGTGGGAGCATGGTAGGAGACCTACGACTTGAAGCAAAGTCGACATGTATTTGCGAAGTGTAGGGTGGTGTAACCATGTGGAGGACGAGTCAGCTTGGGCATCTCGACTCGCCCTTCCACTCGTATAAGTAAACATATGTGGAGGTTCATTGGGACATCGCATCTTTGACCTTCAAACAAGAAGTAAGGCGCAGTTCATAAAGGATATGAGGTGCATGTTAGAGTGTAGCCGGATGCACCCAAGTCGTGGGCAAGGCTGCACAGGTTAACGCACAGAAGTATATCAGGTGAATGAATGCGTAGGGCAAGGAGCGCCTGCCCGTCAAAGTAGAGCGTGCAAGGGTGAAGGCGTGGCCGCCCGTTTGTGAAAAGTGTGCATGGGTGAAGGCGTGGGCACCCGGTTGTGCGAAGGTGCATGGGTGAAGGCGTGGAAGACCCAGTTGTGTGGTTGTGCGGTTAGGTGGTTGGGCATGGGTTCTTGGACAGCTCGGGCAAGCACCTGCCCATCGTGCAGAGGCAAATGCGGAAGTGTGCACGTTGGAACGAAGTGAAGCCGGTTGTGCGAAGGGGGTGTCTTGGTGACTTGGTGGAGTCACCCGCCCGTCGTGCACAAAGACAAGGTTCGGTTGTGAAGTGCAGAAGGCAGCTCGTGTGAGGGCGCACCCGCTCGCCTTGGGCAAGGAAATCTTGGTTGTCACACAGTGGTGTGACGAAGTTGTACAATTGGCTAAGTATGAAACTTGGGGTTTCCAAGTATACTTGTAAAGCATTGTAACTTTGTAAAGACTGTATAATATATTATTGGGCAGACTCATTATTCAGGGAGTTGCGCCTCCCTTTATACTGTGCAATTGTGTTCTTCATGTATAATTGTTAATGTTAATGAATGTGTATGGGTGTTCATTGGTATAAAGGAATATTAATAATTACTTGGTTGAGAAACACAAACTAAGTAGGATAAATGGTTAAGAGTAGTCCACGAACATAAGTATTGGTGAAAAGAAAGTGTTCGATGGTGCCGCACCTCGCCTAGCGCAGTTGAAAGACTATCGAGGCTTCGACGATCGTGACAGGTGGTATGAGAGTAGTTGATTCGGGCATTGAAGGTTGAAGCTGCTACACACCTCCACTGAAGTGAAGGTGGTATGATAGATCGGTTGGAGCTGGTGTTAGAGCAGGGTCTCTCGTGACGAAGTACAGGTGTGGGTACACTTGGAAGCCTGGAAATTGGTGACAGTGAAGCAGGTACTTGCAGGTGAAAGAAGTTGTTTCACACAAGTGGAACAAGGGTTGGTTCAGGTTGCAGGCATCTTGGTGAAGTTGTTGGATGGTCGAAACTAGATCGCAAAGAAGAAGGAAGCTGTTAGCAATGGCAGCTGAATCTCAGGCTGGGTCTAGTCACGGTGCGAAGGATGCTACTATGGCATTCATTGAAAAGGTGTTGGAGAAGATGTAGGACTTAGAAGCTTTCTGGACTAAGAAGATGGACTTGGTCGAGAGAGATCAAGAGGCAAATTCGAAGATGAAGGGCGAGCTCGATGAACTCTGGACTCAACACGAGTACATTGATCTTTTGTGTACACAACTTGAAGTAAGGGTCAAGGAGATTGAAGAGGCAAGAGATCGAAGCTTGGCAAAGATCATGGACTTGCAGAAATCTCTTGACGAAGCCAGAGATGAGATCACGGTGTTGAAGAAGGCTGTGAGGCATAACTCAGGTGGAGGAGTGCCTCATGTGAAAGTCAAGGAACCAGAATCTTATGATGGTACAAGGATTGCAAAGACTCTTGGCAACTTTCTATGGGACATGGAGCAATACTTGGAACGATTGGGTCTATTTGATGATGAGACGAAAGTGAAGGTAGCACCTCAGTTCTTGACAAAGGATGCTAAGATGTGGTGGCAAAGGCGGATGGATCAGATTGCCAACGGCAGTGCTAGTGACATTACTTCGTGGGATGAAATGAAGAAGGCTTTGCAGACCCATTTTAGTCCTCAAGATGAAACGTGGGAAGCAAGGATGAAGATAAAGTTCATAAAGCAGACAGGGAACTTTCAGACATATCAGCGGGAGTTTGCAAGTGCGGTTCTGGAACTTCTTGACATGGAAAAAAGGGACAAGGTGTTCAATTTCATTATTGGATTGAAGCCTTGGGCACGCAATGAAGTGAAGAGGCAGAGGATTAGAACACTTGAGGAAGCTTTTGCTGCTGTGGACAGGTTGCTGGAGCATTATGATGAGACTTCTGATCATAAGAAGAAGAATTCTGATAAGATGAAAGAGAAGAAGAAGGATGATTCTTCGAAATCGAATGATAAGTTGAAGACGAAGAAAGCCTTGAAGTGTTGGATATGTGCTGAACAACATATGGTGAAGAATTGTCCTTCTAGACCAAAGGTGGTTGCAATTACACAATCTAATGCGAAGAATGAAGAAGCTTTTGTGGGGATGATGCAGATACTTGGTGCTACTGCTGCTACAGAGGTGATCTCTCGGAGAGATCCTGAGAGGAAAAAGTTGGAGTATGTTCGGATGAAGGTTGCAAGTGCTGATATACTCACTATGGTGGATAGTGGGGCTACTCACAACTTCATGGGAGAAGATACTGCGAGAAGGATAGGGCTTAAGTTTGTACCAGTGAAGGCACAAATGAAGACAGTCAATTCTTCTCCTGATTGTGTTCTTGGTGTAGCTGAAAAGGTAGACACAACACTAGGTGAGTGGACAGGGAAGGTCGACTTCACTATAGTGCGGATAGATGACTATGAAGCTGTGCTGGGAATGGAATTCTTGAAACAATTCGATGCTATGATTGTTCCACATTTGAAGAGGTTGTACATTTACGATGGAAGGGAAGATGTACCCATTGGTGTGCCAACCATTGGAGTGACAAAGCCTAATTGTAAGTTGGCAGTGATGCAAACGGAGGATGAGAAGCGGATGGAAGATATGAGTAAGCAGTTGTCTATGGTTGAGACAAAACTTACCAAATAGTCATTGGTCATCAAGACACTTTCTGATAGTATCTTGGATTTGTTGAGAAGGCTAGAAGTGGTTGAGGATGATTATGATGATGATGAGGCATATGTGAGGCCAAATGTCTGGGAGGAGGATCGGGTCACTTATCTACAGAGGATGGAGATAGAAAATCATGACAGATGGATTGAGTTGATTAGTGAGGGTGAGCCTTCAAGCTCTACTCCCTCCACATCTTCTTAGATGGGAAAGAAGATAGGGCTCATTGTTAGTTTCTCATGGCAGTGAGTCCTTAAAACAGGTTGAGCAGGTATTGCAGATGGTGCAGGGATGGCTTGGCATCAAGCATCATGACATGTTGCATATGGGATGGAGTTTCCATGGACTTGAGCATGGGAGAGATTCTTGGTGAGTTCAGGATGTGACAAAATCCGAGATAGATTGGTGAAGGTATAAGGATGGCCATTCTTATGATTTGAGCATGACAGTTAGACTGATCACCCGATTAGTTCAAGTCATGGGGGCTAGCAGTGTACTAGAGAGATGTTGGCATCAGGCAGGCAGGAAGGATGACAGTTCATAGGATGGGACGACACATGATGGAGATGGGAGTTCTACATTTGTTGCATGGATATTTGTAGTATGTGGAGGAGTTGACATCATGGACCGAGGATGAGACAAACATTGATGATCTTGGTGGATGGCTACCAGGATGGTATGTTGTCGAGGACGACAACGACCTCAGGTGGAGGAGGATGTAAGGACCTACGGTTTCACTTGAAGTGCGACCGCGTTCAACGATGGACGAGCGGTTGGAGAAATGCGAAGTATGCGCTCAGACTTGATGTCCAATGAAGACAAGTAAAAATGCGAGCACAAGAAGGTTTAGCGAAGTGCTATATAGGCGTGGGAGCATGGTAGGATTGCCCAGGGATCGACCTATGACTTGAAGCAAAGCCAACATATATTTGCGAAGTGTAGGGGCGTGTAACGATGGGGAGGACGAGTCGGCTTGGGCAGCTCGACTCGCCCTTCCACTCGTATAAGTAAACATGCATGGAGGTTCATTGGGACATTGCATCTTCAACCTTCAAACAAGAAGTAAGGCACAGTTCATAAAGGATACGAGGTGCCGGTTACAGTGTAGCAAGATGCGCCCAAGTCTTGGGCAAGGCTGCATGGGTTAACGCACATAAGTATATCGGGTGAACGAAGGTGTAGGACGAGGAGTGCTCGCCGGTCGAAGTAGGGCGTCCACGGGTGAAGGCGTGGGTGCCCGTTTGTGCAAGGTGTGGGTGCCCGTTTGTGCAAGGCGCCTGGTTGTGCGAAGGTGCATGGGTGAAGGCGTGGACGACCTGGTTGTGTCGTTGTGCGGTTGGGTGGTTGTGCACGGGTTCTTGGGCAGCGCGGGTGAGCGCCCCCCTATCGTGCAGAGGCAAACGTGGAAGTGTGCACGGTGGAACGAAGTGAAGCTGGTTGTGCGAAGGGGGTGTCTTGGTGACTTGGTGGAGTCAACCGCCCATCGTGCACGAAGACAAGGTTCGGGTGTGAAGTGCAGAAGGCAACTCGTGTGAGGGTGCGCTTGCCCGCCTTGGGCAAGGAAATCTTGGTTGTCACACCGTGGTGTGACGAAGTTGTAAAATTGGCTAAGCATGAAACTTGGGGTTTCCAAGTATACTTGTAAAGCATTGTAACTTTGTAAAGACTATATAAATATATTATTGGGCAGACTCATTGTTCAGGGAGTTGCCTCTCCCTTTATAATGTGCAATTGTGTTCTTCATGTATAATTGCTGATGTTAATGAATGAGTATGGGTGTTCATTGGTATAAAGGAACATTAATAATTACTTGGTTGAGAAACACAAACTAAGTAGGATAAGTGGTTAAACGTAGTGCACGAACATAAGTATTCGTGAAAAAAAAGTGTTTAGTGATGCCCCACCTCACGTAACGAGGTTGAAAGACTAACGATACTCGGGGTCGTGACAATATTTTTCCATACGTCAAAAATACTCTTTCGCTCATTGCCAACTTTGAAAGACTCATGCCCGCTATGGCCTCACGCTATAATAAATACATCATTTCATTGTCACTCTCGCCCACACCTACAACCTCACTGACGATAAACAGCTCATCTGATTGGGTTGGTTTTTTTCAACAGAGCTCAGAGCCAGTGTATTGTTTCTCAGTAGACATGGCTTTCACGAAACCCATACATGCTGCACGCTCATCCTCCTGCATATATTCCCTCATAATATTCATAGCCATTACCGTGCATGGAGTGCAGAGTGCGTTATTTGATCTGTCTTATTCTTGATATATCATTTATTTACAGTTTGTAATAGTCATTGGATTAATCATAGAAGTCTTGCAGACGACACATAGTTAATATGTTAGGGTGATGTACTGTATGTGTTCAGGGGCCATTATCAAGTGCGAAAAGCTTCCCGTGGAACTCTGCGCTTTCTCTGTTTCGTCGCGCTCCAGAAGGATGTAATGATGGACGGCGCCTTGCAATATCAATGCCAGGTACCTTTTGGTTGTTGACGTGTTGAATCATAAAAACACAATAGTATTGTTAATAGATACGTCATTAGCGATGATCATAAGGTTTTTGAAAGGCTAACAATAATTGCGCGCATATATATATATAGTCATCGGTCGTGATGGCGGAGAAATTGGTGGAATGGATCGAAAGAGAGGAGTGCATAAGTGCGTGCGGCTTGGAACGGATGGCTGTAGGAACGTCCACCGATTCTCTACACGACCGGAATTTAGTACCATGTTTTGTTCTTCCGAGTGCCGCAGCAATTGCTCCAACGTCGTCGATCTGTATGTCAATCTCGGAGAAGGTGGGTCCCTCAGATCCCCTTTCTTCTGATCTCAACAATTCATCTTTTAGGTATTTACATAATAATAGATTTGAGGCATGATTTTGACAGGAATATCTTTATCGAGCATGCGCGGATCTCAGAAAAGCAGATCCGGCCGTGTGATCAAGAAATCAGAGTCCGATTTGTCCAAGTCAAAGTCAAGCATCCGTTCCATATCGTCTGAATCCCCGGATCGAAAGGCAACCACAAAATTGAGTCGGAAGTTGCTGTAATTGAATTCCGATGCTTCGGTAGATCATTAATATTGGTAATTTCATGGAGAAATGTACAATTAAACATAGTTACCAAAGTCGGTCGAATTGACCGAAAAATTTTCAATATTCCCCAGTTCGATTAATACGCCAATTCAAGTTCGGTATCGGATATTAGGTTCACGGATCAATACAGGAGGAGGCAGAGCATATCCCCAATCAAAATTATTAATTTCTTGTAGCGATTGTATTTTTCAGAGACCCTTCTGGATCTAGCAAATGCTGATTGACTTTTTATACTATGACATTTTGCAAGTTGCAGAGTTGAATCCGCTCCGGAAACGCTGATTGACTTTTTATACTAGAGATTTTGCAAGTTGCAAAGTAAATTCCAGATTGTTAATGAATTCTGTAATAATTTATATAACCTTATGATGTATAGCAAAAGCTATTTAGAAAAAGGGGTTTGTAAAGCATAGTACGAGCGTATTTGTGATCTGCAATTTATAATTTTATCATTTGAATATATGTGTAGTATATTCATTAAATTTCAGAAATATATGGGAATTTTTTTGTGATTCTTTTTGTGTGAACTTTTTATATGAGAATTTTGATGAGTACTGAATTGTAATATTTAGCATTGTGTACAAAATAGAATTGGGTTTAATTGGGTAAACGATTAATTAGTAAGTGATTTAAGAGTGTAAAAATACTTATGGAGTAAATTGCAATATTTAAAAAGGTTTTATTTAGTATTTTGTTGAGGTTTGAATGGAGACTCACCAGCTTGAACAGAATATTTTTTTTAAGAGGTGGTTTATATTGACATTGGAGTTAGAGGAAATATTTAGCTACTTGAACTTATATGGTTCTCTCATAGGACATCACAAAATGTTTCAAAGTGTCTCCACCAGCTTGAACAGTATTTTTTTCAAGAGGTGGTTTATATTGACATTGGAGTTAGAGGAAATATTTAGCTACTTGAACTTATATTGTTCTCTCATAAGATATCACAAAATTTTTCAAAGTTGGGCATTTGAATGATTCACCGAGTTGGGCATTTGAATGATTCACCGAGGGTTTTATGGTTACATAAAAAGTATACAAGTAAACTTGAAAATGACTTTTTAATTTTGAAAAGATTTAAAATATATATATTTTATTCTATTTTTCTCCTTGCCACATATTTTTAATTGGGACAACTATGTTCTAAATTAAAAAAAATACTTTTCAATAAAAACATATTCATCAAATACTAGAATTGATAATATAGTTTCCAATTCTAAAATGTGAAATTCCTTGAGACTTCTAAATACAAAAGTTTAGCTATCTCAACTTTGTTTGGAAATGATACATTCTTCAAAATTAAATAACTAACTGTTTAAAACATGCCACTCAATCAACTGTCTCTTCATTTGTCTCTTCATGTCATTTATTCATATAAAACACCTTTCAATTTTTATTTTTATTTTTAACTTTTACTTTTATTACATTGTAACCTTTGTTGCATTAAAAATATGATAATTAATTCATTGTAACATTTGTGGCATAAAAATATGATAATTATAACGAAGAAGCAAAACTATCACCCTTTACTCGGCCATAATATTAAACACTTTTTTGTTTACAACTTAAATTTAATACTCTCTAAAATAAACAAACAAGGTCACAAAATTGGCGAGACCTGATCAACTCATTCGTTCACAACTATGAAACTCCAATGATGCCACTAAACTGGCTACCCCCATCTTCTTTCGTTCCAGCGGACTATAGCATTTTTGAAGATGGTAACTTAGGATTTATCAATGGAGAGCCTTCATAGAGAAATACTGCACCGAAATTCAGCGGCATGTATAAGGAAAACTGCAGGTAGACTACATGAGAGAGGGAAAGGGCATTCTTTTTGTCGAAGCCGTTACCATCAATCGACGAAAGATGCTACCATGCCTCTGCAGCAACAATACCTCCTCTGCCACTTGCAGATCAGCGGGTCGCACCTACCGATGCTCCGTCGCCAACAGTACACACTCCCACAACCTTCATTTTCTCAGGATATTGAATCACACAAAAACCCTGCTACCGTCACCTTGTGGATTACTGTTACTCTATTTGAATCTATTGGAACGCCTTGTAAGTAACGACAACTATGTATGTATCCAACATCTGACGCGAAACGTGGCGGTGGATAAACCTGCGAAGTTTCAGGATTGCGGAGATTAGTTTGCAGTATTAGGGGAGAGATTCCTAATGTTGTGCAGGGACCAGTAATTGATATAGTACTCGTCCCACGAAACTAGCAGAATTTTGAAACCAATATTTAAACAAAAATAAATAACATGAAGTATAAATAAGTATTAATTTATGTCCAAAATTTCCCCATACATTCACTGGGCCCACAACTATCCATAAATAGTATTTTACTAGTTAAAACTGCAAACCACATTGACCCAACTAGAAAATAGCTAAAACCATAAAGGCTTCCAAAATTGCCTATTCCATAAGTACAAAGCAGCAGTCACTTCAACCCCCACTCATCAGAACTGTAGCTTTGCATCCCAAAGGAATATGCCTACCTGCAAATAACAAAAGGGAATGCATGTTACCCATAATTATTGTGTTGTTCAACAACTAAACACCCTATGTTCAATAAATGACACCCAACCCAATAACATTTAAACCCAATTTGTGCAATAAATGACACCCAGACCCAATAACTGTAATAAATGACACCCAACTCACTCTATTTCTTATTAAAATAGATCAAAGCACATGGATCAACAAATAACCAATTCCCAACCATTAGATCACATCAAATTAAATCCAGACCACACATTC
>APFE031709682.1:0-29860 GCA_000404065.3 Pinus taeda | reverse complement strand
ATAGTGAGCTTGTTGAGCTCCCTATAATCCGGACACATGCGCCATGATCCATCCTTCTTGTGCACCAATACTACTACAACAGAGAAAGAACTTTGACTTAGTTGAATTATACCAGCCTCTAGCATTTCTGCAACCATACGTTCAATTTCACTCTTTTCGGCATAGGGATATCTGTACGGCCTAACGTTTGGAGGAACACTTCCTGGAATCAGATGAATAGCATGATCATGATTATGAATAGGTGGGATACCTTTGGGAGTCTCAAATACCTTGGAATGATTGTCCAAGACTTTTTGGAGATCTAGAGAAATAGATGATTCCAATTTGGGAACATCTAGCGAACATAATTGTGTAATTACACCTCTTTGTTCCTTTTTTAGAAGCTTTGTCATACCGTTAGAGCTGATTATATTTCTCGGTTTACCTGCAATACCCCTTAATTCAACTTCCTTTCCTTCCACAAAAATTTCATGAAAAGTTCTTGAAAATTAAAAGCTATTGTACCCAAGGATTGTAGCCATTGGACTCCTAGTACAACATCAGCACCTCCCATTGGAATGGAAAGCATTGGTCTTGTCAATACATATTCTCCCATGGATAGCTTGATATTATGGCACTTTCCAGAGCAATTTATTGTTCCTCCATTTGCAATCATCACTTGACACTCTGGTGCTGTATATAGAAGCAATTCAATTCTTTTGCTACCTTACAATGAATAAAATTGTGGGTACTTCCTGAATCAATCAACACTATTACCTTTTTCTTCTTGATTTGTCCTTCTATCTTGATGGTTCGAGGAGTTGTAATTCCCACCAATGCATTACAAGATATGGTCGGATTCATTTGTTCTTCATCTAGGCTTTGTTCCTGGAGTATATCTCTTCTTTTGACCTTTCTTGCTCCTTTTCTTCTTCCTCTTCACAATCTATGTAGAATAATTTCTTCTCAGCACACTTATGACCTTTAGTGTATTTGCTATCACAACTGTAACAAAGCCTTTTGCTCTTTTTTCTTCCAATTGTTGTGGTGTCAACCTTATAGGTTATGGAAGACTAGTGGCAACACCACTTCCGTCTTTATAGATGTGAGTGGTATGCTTCCTCGTTGCCATAATTTTGCTTTCCATTTTTCTTGCTAACTGAATGCCTTCTCTAATGAAATCGGTTCCCAAATGTCCGAACATCATGTTGGATATTATCCTTTAAAGACCCTATGAACACATTAATCCTATGCTCCTCTGGAATATCTTTTACCCTTATTTCAATTTTTGGAACTCCTCAATGTGCTCCATTATTGAACCCTTTTGTTTGAGACTTATCAATTGGCTAAAAAAAGTGTTGCTTTTTGTATCCTCATAATGTGCTATCAATTCTTCCATAAAAAATGCCCAAGCCATAATTTGTTTATGATAGCAAATCCATTGATACCATACAAACTGATTTGGTTCCAAATATAAAGTTGCAATATGTACCTTTTGTGTTTTGCACATTATTGAGATCGAAAAATTGCTCCATCTGTAATATCCATGTTGCGGGATCCTTGCCATCAAAATTTCTCATATCGATTTTTGGAATATGGTGGATCTTCGATCCAACATTAGAGTCTATGAAATCATGATTAAAATTTCTTTTGTTCTCATCATGAGTTTCCTTTACTACCCTTTCGCCGTTAGTAAGCAGTTCTTGTAGAAACTTTGTTAAATTTGTCTTCAAATATGTCTTCAAATCCTCCATGCCTATCTTAAAATCTTCCATGCTTGTCTTTAAACCATCCATCTTAGCTTCTACATCTTTCTTTAAACCATCCATCTTAGATTCTATTGATTTTTGTGAAAGTGACACTTGTTGCACTTGGTTTCGTAATTTTTATATAGCATGTTGCATTTCTTCCTCCTCTTCATGAGTCATGCTAAATCTTTCAAGTTTCCTACTAGGTTTTTGCATTTTATTTCCTTGGGGCATAAATTACCAATAATAATGCTTTACTATGCCCTTTTAATTCCTTCAAACTAATTTTTGAAACCAAGCTTATGCAAAAATTTAAAAAAAAACTATACACCTTTTTTCACTTTGTAGGAGCTCAATATTGAATCTGATGTATCTCTGTAATTTCGGATCATATAGTTCTAAAATTTCGGCCTGCAGTATCCCTATGCATCCTCTTTCCACCACTAGACTGATCCAAATTGGATTCTTGAGGAAAGAGTTATCCCAATCTCCCACAGTGACCTGATTATAGACTAGTTCAGTAGAGCGAACTTGTATGACATGCCACGAGTCACTGTTTCGACCTTTGGCTCTGAAAACTATATAGAAGAAACTAGAGTCCGTCCTCTTTCTAAAAAAGTTTATGAAATTTCAATCTGATACTCAGAGAGAAAGTTATGATGATTTTCCCCAGGTCACCTGTTTGGAATGTAATTCAGCAGTCTGCAAAAAAGCTCTGAAATTCGGACCCGAGCTTCAGCGTGCTGTCTTCTAAAATGGTTTTTTTTTTAGATTTTGAAACATTGCAGAAAAAATGTTATAGTGAAAATGCCACGATGACCTCTTTGGAGCAGCGAAACCCTAGAATCCAAAGCTCTGATACCAAATGTTATGAAACCAGCTCAAGAAAAAGATAGAAAAGATAGATCAACGCCTCAAATTCAGCCTCTTCGAAGGGGAAACCTCCTTTATGTTACATAAATGAACGATTCTTGGATGATTCAAATGACAAAACCTTCTTTCTATATATAGGAGTCTAAGGAGTCACAATATAACCCAACCGACCTAACAATAATAATATAAAGCCACAAAATTAACAATAGAGGGATTCTATGGGGCACAGTAATAACAATATGGGGATAATAGGGGCACAACAATATTAATAAGGGGTACAACTACAATAGTAATGGGGTAATCACAAGTATTATAGTGACCCAACAATATGCCACATCAACCTCAGAGATATTTTGACTACAAACCTATAATGCATGGCTTTGCTACCATTGCAGGTATGTCCTATAAATCTTCTTAATCTAAATAAACCTTGAAGATGCATGTTGGAAGACTGCGCAAAAATGGATAATTCTTCATTTGTTTCATTGTTCCATGGAGCATTGTTGCTTATGGTGTGTGAGTGATCGAGTGGTGTTGATATGTGTTGTAATGAGTTGGCACAATAATTAGTTGTCATTGTTTCTATGTGAAGGAATTGCACTGTGTACCACATCAATATCTTCATCCCGTGTTGATATCATCGATTCAAATTTGGGTTGCTATCGTCAATCCACATTTGGGAAGATGCTCAGATCTGATTAACTTTTGTTCTCTGCTCAAGCTCGACGAGGTTGAAATCAATGCTGCATAGGAAACATAATTGTGGTTATTAAAATACTTGGTGGAATGATTTTTTTGCTTTAAATGTATTTTAAGTTTGTATTTTAAACCTATTAATACGAGAAACTCGAATACAAGTGTTTGTAAACTAAAAACGCAAAACCAATTATTGAATAGTTAATATAATTAAATTAGTGGTTCTTGACATTCTTTGATGCCAAGAGAACATATCACTAAGTTAATTGTGTGAGCCTTTTGTATAATGATGGACCTTTCTGAGCTTCAGGCTTCAAGGACATCAATTAAATGTTATGTTATGATATCCATGTGTGTAGAAAGGTGAGTTGCATAATTGACTAATGGATACAATCCAATATCAAGATTGTCCTTCAGGAGATCTAGAAGTGTCAATTATACAAAGTTTATCAAAGATGGTAAAAGGCGATTACATCTTAAATGAGTTGAATGGGAAGCTCAAAAATTGTGGTGGCGAAAAGAGCATTGTCGAGGAGACTTCAGATTGGGGATAAGTACTGAGGAGGACTAGTGAGACAGATGTGACATGTGAATTGTAATTTTTCATTTTAATTAATCTTTGTAATGATGTAAATGTAAGAATTAAAGGGGGCACTTGAAATAATGCTTACATTAAAATGTAGGTATATTTTGTTTGTTAGTGGTTAGAGTCTGTTGAGATATTTTCTCAATAGTATTCTCCTCTCTTAGAAACAGTTAGATCTCATGACCATCATTTATGTGGCTTGGAATTTGGCATTTTTGTGAAGAAGATGAATAGTTTTGTGAGTAATCTGTGTACAATGTATTCTCCTCTATTTTTCTTGTCAATGTCATCCTCAGCTCATTTGGGATTTTACTCATTTCATACTGTATCCCATGCCCCCATTCCCTTGGGCCATCCTCTTGTCATCCCCCAATTTCCTGGTCATATATAAAGAAATTTAGTCACTCATGGGATCAAAATATAGCTACATAATTCCTTTATCACAAAATAACATTTTTATCTAGGTAAACATTGATCTCATATATCTTACTCATGATCACTTAAATATTTTATTTTTTAACTGTGTTGTCGTTGTTGATTTTGGGTAGCAATGGATGTAATCTAGGCCTCAAGTTTCATATGGAGTCTTGGGCACATGTATTCCAAAGAACCCAAAAAGCATTTTGGGAAATTCCACATAGAAATAATTTTATTAAAATAATTAATATATTTTTAATGGGCCCCTAAGCCTAAACTTAGGAAATAAAAAATATTAATGGGTATTAATCTAATTGTGGGTGTAACTTCCACAAGAAAATGGTGATCAAGCTAAAATGATGTTGGCCATTTATTAAATTTTAATGTGGGTAGTTGAATGTCAACGAGAAGATTATTTAAGGAAGGTTGAAGGTCATTTGGAAAACACACCCACAGATCAAGAGATCGAATTTTTGAAGTGAGAAGTTCTCATGAGGAAATTTTGATCAAGTAGATTTCTTATAGTTGAGGAGAAAAGGTAACATTTAGAGAGAGATATTTTCTGAGTTAGAGAATCATCAGTAGAGAGAGATAGAGATTGATCCAATAGCTCTCACATAGGAGCTAACTCAGGGCCATGTAGGGCCACACAGAGGGTAAGAGAGAGTCTGAAATTTTGTAGCAGAGTCAGTTTCAGAAGTCAGGAGCTATTGTGTGAGACCAGGAGGTTGAGAACAGTGACTTCGAGCAAAAAATCAATGAGTTGGATGGGTGATGCAATGCCTATAGTGGCTAATGCAAGGACTACGTCGGGAGTGTGCAGAGGCAGTGTAGGGACTACAAGAGGCACCTCATCCAGCGATCGGATAAGCCATGAATTTTCTCAATGATTAAGTGAGGTAATATCACAAATATTTCTGGCAGCATTTCTCTCTCTATAACTAAATAACCCTTGAGGTATTCAGAGATGTATTTAGAATTTTCTACTTCTTAATGATAATAAACCCTCAGATTTGCTCCAACAGTTTTCCTACATTGGGTTTTTCTGGGGACAATTGTCCAAAAATAATGGTTTTATTGTGTTGTATTTTATTTCTTTCTGAGTCTCTTATTTACACATTTAAATTAATTAAGTGAAGGCTGCAATGTATGTATTTTAACATTTGTAATAGGAAACTGCAAATAACTTCTTTATGTAAATCTAATCAGTAGGAGAAATATCATCAGTTGCTCAAGTAGGGATTCTTGTTTATTAATTTTCATATTGTATCAAAGCTACAGGTGGAACAAGAAGATCAATGCTCGATAACTCAACGCTGAGTAGAAAAGGGGGACCGAAAAGCTTTAGGATGTAGCAATTCAAAATCCTACAGGGTTTATGCAGTTCTTAGCTGAAGCACTGAAATTTCGAGGCGGTCTCTCTCTGAGTTAGATGATAGAGAGAAGGGCTTCGAGATTGAGTTTTTTTCAGGATAGAGGGAGAAGCGTAGAATCCTCAGCATGATGAGAGCTAGTGGGATGCACATTTTTCCCACAGAGTTTGTTGTGCATAAAATGATTAGAAGAAAGAGGAGGAGAACTATTGAGGGAACTTCTTCCTAAGAGAATTCCTAGCCAAGGAATTTGAATTCTCTAGAGCTGAGTAGTAGCAAGGGGAAACATATTTACTAGCTCCCACAAGGAGTGCATAGGTTAACCTAGAAACAACACAGAGGAGGGAGGAAATTTTCGACCTTTGTGGGAGAAATAGAAATCAGTGGATTGAGGGATTAGGATAGGTTGGACATAGTATCCAACTACGTCATATGGAAGGCTAGAATTTCATTCCTTCTAGATGAACATACCCTCAAGACATACTGATGCTGGAGCACTTGGCTTAGAAATATCATTGCATTTTAGTAGACATAACGGTTCTTTTGTTTTAAGGAAGTTGGTTTCCTGAGTATTAAATTAATGTACTTACTAAGGTTTTTAAGTAAGTTTATGAGAGATATTAAGAATAGGAATTAATTAGATATGGTGAGGAATATTGTAAATGTTCTCGAATGTAGGAGAACATGAGTGATGATGAGTGATTAGTGAGGATTGAGAGATTTTGAAATATTGTAAATCTTAGATTAGGAATTGTTTTCATGATTTTGGGGATTAAAGTGAATCATTAGGATTTAGTTGTTGAGATCCCCAAGGGATCATTGAAATATTTTAGGACTTGATGAGCAGATTAAGGATCTGAACTGAAATGCGTAACATAACCTTTTGTATAAATGTAAGCCTAAAAGGCATAGAGAGAGTTAGTTAGTTAGAGAGTCAGAGATTAGATAGAGTTTGATTATAAGCCTATAGGAAGATGGGGAAACAGAGGCCACTGATAGAAGAAACTGTGTAAATACTTGTTTACAAATATAGAAATTCGATTTCAAACTTGTGTAGAGTACATATGTGACTAAATTGTAATTATTTATAAATGAATTGTTTTTGCATAACATATGTTTGTACAAACGAAATCGAGAAGGATAGAGTGCCAAGACAACATACATAAAAAATTGGAGGTTAAACAATTCCAATGATGGATTGTAATTGAGCTCAGGAAAGAGTCAAACAGAAGATCAACGACGTAAAAAGTATCAAACAAAAAAGCTAGCAAACCGTCAGATTAGCCAAATTGATGGATAACAATGACAGAAGAGGAATGGCGGAGAGTAAACGACTTGTTAGCATTAAGGGTTAATACTGAGTTTAAGCGCTAAACCTTTGGTTAAGCATCTTCCTTAAAGGTTTTGATTTGAGCATGTGGATAGTTTTCCAAAGGCAGAAATTGTATCTCACACGGCCTAAAGGCTGTAAGTGGTATTTCAAAATTCTATGCAATAAAACGTGGAGGCGACACGTAGCACAACAAAACAACTTTTCTCGCATGCTTTTGAAATTTTATCGGTAGTGCTAGTTGGAGCGCGAGATTGCGCGATATCCATTGGATCATGTGAGATTGATCAATCATGGAGATTTGGGAGCAAAAAAGTCAAGCGGGTGAGTGATAGCTATTGGATGGGTCGAGGGAAATCAATGGTGGAAGTTGAATGTGCTAAAGAGAGCATCGGTAAATGTGCAAAGTCATGTGAATTGGCAAAATGGTAAATTAATGAAGGGTTAAATGCTTTATGTATAATTTCTATTACACAAGCGTTATAATAGAAATATAGTGGAATAAATATATTATGGGTTAAGCTATGTTTAACCAGATTCTAAGGACCATGGTGTGGTTGATAAGTGCGGGTAGTAAGAGTTAACCAAAGATATTAAAGGGTCGTATAGTTTCCGCTCAAAGGTTTATTAGATTTTAGACTTTGGATAATTAAATCAAACGTTTCCACATAGAATTAGTGAAGGAACATTAAACCTTGATTTAAGAGAATTTTTCCTAAGTATATGGTTGAAATTCCTGGGAAATGAATATGACAAGCATTTGTATGCATACTGTGGATATTTGTGGCTAACGTTGCATCATTTGGTATCAGAGCAAGTTGAAGCTCTTTTTAATTAAATAAAAACTGTGCAAAATGCAAGTGTGATTGTGAAGGAAAGAGGAGATTGGGATATTTGAATCTGATAAGTAAGGCATGACATAAGATGAGAGTAATTGATACTCTTAAGAAGAGATTGCAGAAGCATAAAGAAAGCAGAAGAGTGTTTGTTTTCTTGAGGAAAATGGAGATTCACTTGAATGTGAAGAGTGGATGGAGACTACTTGTGAAATCATACAGGTATTGTTTCTTCTAACTCTGGTTTGAGTTTTGTAGGTTAAAGAAAGAGTAAATATTGACAGAAGTAGACAGACAAGGAAAGATGTATGTGTTCTAAAGAATAAAGTGAATGAAATATTGGAAAAAACGTGGTAGTGAACCTGAAGAATTTCACTAAACATTGGACATAGAGGACAAGATTGTTCTCAGAAGGAAGTTGAGTAGAAGAATTTTAAAGTGGCCATAGAAATCTGGTAGCAGCAAGATTTCGAAAGCATGTAATGATCTTTGTTTTAAATATCATTGATATGCAGGTAACAATAATTATTGAATCATCTCAGCAAGAATATCACAGCCTGAAGAGCACTAATGAAGGAAGCCGGTAAGGGTTTCTGAGAGAGAGTGACCAAAACCTAGTATTTCATTTGTGTTGAAATACAAGAAGACAGTTGTGCTCTCAAAAGTGTATATGAGTTGAAGTATAGATCATGGAGTGCTCATATGGTTCCATAGGAGAGAAAGAGAGAGATACCAAAAGATTGAGCCCAGAGGAGAGAAGCTTAGTGAGGTATCATGCAATAGGGAGGACTTGTTGTTGCAGAGACTTGTGCAGTTTGTAGTGAGTGGGTGAAGAACTCATAGAGATGGAGAAGAGGATGACTACTGATATTCATTGTAGAGGTTCAGAGAAAATCCACAAAGTGAAGAAAGAAGATGCCAAATAAAATGGAATATGGAGACAGATGAATGATGAAGAATATGAGAGGGATAAGGCTGAGATAATAGTCCATCTTGAAGTATTGATAGAACTATTACAAAGGAATGAGAAAGACCATAGGTGTAGTTTTCTTATGAGAAGAAAGATAAGGTGGCATAAACTATATAAGGGGGAAGAGTAAATGATGAATGCCCGACTGAAGGAAGAATTACTCAGAATAAATGAGTATTTGGAGGAAGAATTCAAGACTAAAACTTCAAGTTAGACCCAAAGGTCACATGATTTTAAATCTAACAGGTTGTGTGTGAATGCAGGTTTTGTAGAAGACAAACCATCGTATGGAACAGTCTTGAGTGGAGAGGAAAGTTGCCAAGCAAAGTATGATGATGTATGTCTTTCAAATGAAGATCAAGTTGAGTTATTATAGGATAAAGAGTTCACAAATTCCTTTCTTAGTGAAGGAAATATATTTAGTAGAGATGAGACAGTTATGTCTCATGATAAGGAATTTGTTATTGGTAAGGACAAAGAGAAATTGATTTTCTTAATTGGCCAAAGGAAGAGTAATGGACATACATGTAAAACTATCACAAAGATGGAGGATTAGAATTTTATTCTGATCGAGAATGAAGAAGTAGTGTCACCAAGAAATTATACTTGTGACAAAGAAGAAGATAGTGAGGATTGCATGGAGCTTGTAGGAGAAATCCCAAGTGAGATAGAAAATTTATGGCATGAGATAAGTCTTTTAGAGAAAAGGATAGAAAACCAAAGAGTAAGTGTTCAGGTTGTAAAATCGGAGCTGAATAAGAAAGAAGAAGTTCACTACAGTGGACAAGAGCAGGAAGGCATCATTCAAGCAGATGGTGTGGAAGAGAGACTAGCTCACAGTCTCGTGAATTCTTTTGAGAATTTAAATCAGCATAATAATGTGCTGACAAATGAGTTAGAGGAAAACTCAGAACATCAAATTGAGATGTTTCCAAAGAAGGTAAAGGCAATGAGGCCTTATATTTTTAATTCTAATAATTGGTGTATTATTACAGGTTGCGATGAAGATACTGCTGCAAAGATAAAAAAATATTTAGTACAGGAGAACAGTCAATGGAGCAAAAGGAAGATTCCATGATAGTACATAGCCCACGGAACGAAAAAATTAAATCATTGGAAAGTAAATTTGCAGACAAGGAGAAGAAATTTGATGTTGCAAAGGGAGATATCTTCAAGGATATTCAAGAATTTGGGGTGGAAAAAATATCCACAGTAGTATCTGGAGCAATCTCAAGAGTAATAGTAGAAGCTGAAGTAGAAAAAGCTAAAGAAAATAATCAACTTTTTAAATATGAATGGACAATGTGAAGTGAGATGCAATGGCAGAGTATGTACCAGCCCAAGGATGTGGTGGAGATGGAGATTGAAGAATTATGGCACTTGATGATGAAACAGTCCAGACTAAGGAAAATGACAACAAGAGGAGTGATCAATTAGAATTTGAAACTTATTGAAGAGAGGAAGATGAAGTAGAAGACAACAAATATACATCAACAACAAAGGTGCAAGGCACTTAGGGAGTTACAAACTAAGGCATGGGACACTGGAGGTTTTTCTATCGACATATGAGAACACATGGTCTGGAGATCATGAATTTTTTCAACCTTGGGAGTCTGATGCAAGATCATTTGGCTCAAAAATATCATTGTATTTTAGTAGACATAGTGGGTCTTGTGTTTTAAGGAAACTCGTTTCATGAGTATTAAATTAATGTAATTATTAAGTTTTTTAAGTAAGTTTATGAGAGATATTAAGAATAGGAATTAATTAGATATTGTGAGGAATATTGTAAATGTTCTTGAATGTAGGATAATGAGTGATGATGAGTGATTAGTGAGGATTCGAAGAATTTGAAATATTGTAAATATTAGATTAAGAATTAGTTTCATGATTTTGGGGATTAAAGAGAATCCTTAAGATTTAGTTGAGATGTTGAAATCCCCAAGGGATCATTGAAATATTTTAGGACTTGATGAGTAGATTAATGATCTGAACTGAAATGGGTTAAATAACCTTTTGTATAAATGTAAGCCTAAAAGGCATAGAGAGAGTTAGTTAGTTAGAGAATCAGAGATTAGATAGAGTTTAATTGTAAGCCTACGGGCAGATAGGGAAATAGAGGCCACTGATATTAGAAATCATGTCTGAGAGAAGAAATTGTGTAAATACTTGTTTACAAATATATAGATTCAATTTCAAACCTGTATAGAGTACATATGTGACTAAATTGTAATTATTTATAAACGAAGTGTTTTTTCATAAGATATGTGTGTGCAAACGAAATGGAGAAGGACATAGCACTGAGACAGTGTACATAGAAAATTGGAGGTTAAACAGTTCCTATGATGGACTTTAATTAAGCTTAGGAAGGCGTCAAATGGAAGATCAATGATGTAGAAAGTATCAAACAATAAAGCACAAAAACCATTGAAGGTGAAGAGTAAACTACATGTTAGAGTTAAGGGTTAATACTGAGATTAAGCACTAAACCTTTGCTTAAGCGTCTTCCTTAAAGGTTTTGATTTGAGCACGTGGGTAGTTTTCAGAGGCCGAAGTGGCATCTCGCGTGGCCTAAAGGCTGTAAATGGTATTTCAAAATTCTACGCGATAAAACAAGGAGGTGACACATAGCATAGCAAAAAAACTTTTCTCGCATCTTTTTGAAATTTTATCGGTCGTGATAGTTGGAGTGCGAGATTGCACGATATCTGTTAGATCATCTGGGATTGATCAACAGTGGAGATTTGGGTGCACAAAATTCAAGCGGGTGAGCAATAGCCATTGGATGGGATGACGTAGATCAATGGTGGAGGTTGAATGCACTAAAGAGAGCATCAGTAAATGTGCAAAGTCGTGTGAATCGTGAAAATGGTAAATTAGTGAAGGGTTAAATTTTTTATGTATAATTTCTATTATACAAGAGTTATAATAGAAATATAGTAGAATAAGTATAAATGGGTTAAGTTAAGTTTAACCAAAGTCTAAAGACCACGGTGTGGTTGCTAAGCGTGAGTAGTAAGAGTTAACCAAAGATATTGAAGGGTCGTATAGTTTCCGCTCAAAGGTTTATTAGAGTTTAGACTCTAGATAATTAAATCAAACATTTCCCCATAGAATTATTGAAGGAACATTAAACCTGGATTTAAGAGATTTTTTCCTAAGTATATGGTTGAAATTCTTGGATCAAGCTAATAAATCTAAAATCAAGCTAAAATGATCAAGCTAAAGTGATCTTAGACATTGATTAGCTTTTAATCTGGGTTGTTGAATTTCGACGAGAAGATTATTTAAGGAAGCTTGAGGTTCATATGGAAAACACATAGAGAGATCAAGAGATCAAATTTCTCAAGTGAGAAGTTATGAGGAGGAAATATTAATCGAGTATATTTTTTGCAATTGAGGGGCAGCGATAGCATCCAAAGAGAGATATGTTTTCTCAATAAGAGAATCATAAACAAAGAGAGACATAGAGCAATCCGACAACTCTCATGTAGAGGAAAATATAGGGCCACGTAGAGATAGTGCAGAGGGTGAGAGAGAGTCTCACATTTTGCAGCAGAGTCAGTTTTAGAAGTTGGGAGTTGTGGTTTGAGACTGAGAGGATGAGAGCAGTGACTGTGGGCAACAAAGCGATCAGATTGTTGGGTGATGTAGTTCCTAGAGGAGTTGATGCAGAGATGTGAGGACTACACGGAGGCAGCGTAGGACCTACTAGAGGCACCTCATTGAGTGACCAGATTAACGAGGATTTTTCTTAATGATTGTGTGAGGTAATCTCACAAATATTTCTGACATTATTTCTCTCTCTGTAACTGAATAACCCTTGAGGTATTTAGATATGTACTCATAATTGTCTACTTCTTAATAATAATAAACCTTGAGATCTGTTGCAATGCTTTTCCCACATCAATTTTTTCTCGAGAAATTTGTTTAAAAATAATGTTGTTATTGTGTTGTATTTTCTTTCTTTCTTAGTTTCTTGTTTCCACATATAAATTAATTGACTAAAGGTTGCAGTGTATGCTTGCCAATATTTGTTGTAGGAAACTACAAATAACTTGTTCATGTAAATCAAACAATTAGGAGAAATATCATTAATTGCTGCAGTAGGGATTCTGGTTTAGGAATTTTCATGGTTGTCTCTGTACTATTTAAAAAACTCAACAACATAGCCCTCCAGCATGCTATTCAACAAAAACTCAAGTTTATGAGAATCAATACTACTTATAAAATTCACCCTTTCCATAAATTTTGGATTGCAATTGCATGGTACAACAAGGCACCAAGTTTTTTTTTTTTTTCCTCTACCAACCTTTTCAACCACTCAGCGAAAATGATTGAAAATTCAATAGAGAAAATTTCATAAATATTTGTAAAGACATACTTTTGCATCCAATTATGAGGGCTTATCCATGAATTTATTGTTTTCTCTATGATGAACTAGTGTTTTCTTATCTCTATCCATTTTTGTAATTCTTCCTTGGTAAGCCTCCACATCCCCTCCTATTGCAAATGTTACTCCTAGCAATGGAATAACTTGTTGGTGAATTATGGAGACCTTATGCTATCATATTCAACATATCATTTAATTTTATGATTGAAAAACAAAAATGAGGTAGCCCATATTACGTGTGGTAAAACCATCACTATTATATTTAATAAAACTATCACATGAAAAATAGACAAGTCATCACATAATTCACAAAAACCATGAAATGAGTTGAAACATATCTTTGGATTAATAATGCATCTTTTCCATTACAATTAGTTTCAATGTGGATGATGAACTTATGTTAATTCCTATTACAACACAAGACTATCATAACATATATCATAACATATATTTGAAGTATAATAGATAAAAGAACCTAAGTTTAACTATCTCTTTCACTTAGAGGTCTTGAATTATTTATATATATACATTTAGGTGGAAGCCTATCCAAAATTCTTTATTATGCTAAAAAACATACAAAATAATCTAATGGCTTTCCTTAATCTTTGTATTTCAATGGGTTGACCCTCGTCCAACCATCCTAAGTTGCACCCCCTCCATGTGGTGTTCCTATGTGTAATTCCAAAAACTTGTATTGAAAATTATTGTTCTGACAGGATCATGATGATCTTTTGTCTATATCTTCCAAGTTTCATGGCCTAAAGAATTCTAAAACAAAAGTTACAGGAAAAATGCCTAGCTAATCTCGTTGAGGAAGATTTCAAGAGAATTCTGAAAGGTTAACTTCCATTGACCATATCTCCAAAAGTATAGTGAATGAAGGTTTGAAATTTTAAAGATAGGTACATGAATGTATTTTATCAGTATCCTCCATGTTTCAAGATTTGAAAAATCCGACAACAATATTTATTGTAAAATTTTTGATTTGGTGTTTTTGAAGAATATTTTAGGAGAATTCACAAAGCCTCACTTCCTTTGGCCATATTTATGAAATTATAGGGAATCTAGGTCTGGAATTTCATCCACAAGAACATGATCTGAATTGGATCATTATATTACTTTTTATCTATTTTGATGCATTTAGAGTGTAAAAGTGAAGGAATCATCTCACAAAACCATCTTTACCAATGAGACCTAGGACGGAAAATTATGGTTTGAAACCTTTCACGAGCATTTTCAGGTATCAAACTATATTTTTTGGGGTTAAAACTGTTACTTAAGCTCCACACATTTTTGTGATTATGATGAACATTACTCTATAATATTCCATATTATAACAATGGTTAAGAGTTGAGGCTATTGGGTTCTGATATAAGTATGATAGTAGTTGGAAAAAGGGTTCCATTTATTTCAGTGCATTTATTCGATGGATGAGAGAAGAAAACCAAGAGGGATAAGATATAGAGAACACAGATGATTTGTGAACTATATTACTTGATGAGTCATGGATCATTCTTCTTTGTACACACTACCATTTTCTATTCAGAGAAATAGAGTAGATTGACCTTACCTTTCAGCTGGGTTTTCTCCCAAAAGGGTTTCCTAGGTCATATCTTGTGTCAAATCATGGTTTGTAAGTTTTTATTTCACTGTTATCTATTTTCTACATAACTTTAATTTGCATGCATATAAAACTAACATTATTCTATATATCTAGAAATACAAAGAGATATAAAACCTTAATAATGTAGATTTCAGATTTTGAAATATAGTTCTATTAGATTTATTTTGACGAATATTGTAATGGAATGTTGAGGACACTTTATGGATCATATTGGTATTAGAGCATGATTCTTTCGGTATATTGTGGAGATTTGCATGGGATCTAGATCAACTAGGCCAAAAGTCCTAAGACCCTAATCATGGTTGAAAATCTGAGGAATGACCCTCATGATCCTACAAAGGAGAGCATTTCACAATTGGAAGCACAAGTTGCAAAAAGAACCCTATTGTAGTCGCTACAACAACACCCAAAATTTTTCACCTATATATAGAATTTGGGTCCTCCTTTATCCTTTCAAGATGTTCATGGATCTTAATAAAATCATTTTCTATTTTAGCAGTCACAACCCTTTATTAATCTAGTTGTCATCAAACTATAAGTACATACATGTCCATCAGTTGTGCTTGTATGTCTGCCCCATCCTTGTAATTAGGGCTTACGACATTTTGCATGTATTCATTAATAGAGTAATGTTTTAGCGCTACCTCTCCATGTGTGTTTATGCATGTTAATAGAATTAATTTTTTTAGAAGTTATCAAAGTTGTAATTATGTGTGCCTTTTCTATTCCCAAGGTTTGGACCAGGATGCAACCATAATACAAGGCTTATTACTATTAGAAGCAACTCTTAATGGGACAAAGATTTTGTTGGGAAAAGGAGCATTTTTTGTTCGATAGGAGATGGCAATGGATATGGTTAAGCCATAGAAAATACCCTTGCTATTGATGACACATATATTATTGTTGGCAAATGTATTTTGGTTCGGAACACAATTGAAACCAACTTGAAGTGAAAAGAACGAAACCTTAACAACTCAAGGCTGCTAATTGTGCCAAGAAGGAGCAGTTTTAGATCATACCCCTCAATTGAAAGGGTCGTTTCAGTCCCCAATTTCATTTTATAACTCTTTTTAGAAGGATTAAGCTACTTGAAACTATTTACTATCTTAAAGAGGCATACCTGATACTCCATGCTTGAGATGTCTATATCTTGCACCAACACCATTACCCACTAGCTACAACTTAAAATACTACACATTTTTTTTTGTTATAAAAAAAAGAAAATAGACCCCGAAGGATTCACATCCACATTCCATCCATTTAAGCGTAATAATTTTTCTCTTCCAATTGTAAGAAAAATTGGATCAAGAGGAGTCACATCTAATAAAGGTAAACTCGAAGGTATCAAAGTGGGAGGTGAAGAGCTTAAAGTTAAGAAACTTGAGTTTACAATAACATAATGATATCATTGACATCTTCACCTACACAATGGGTGTATCCTTGAATCAGTTGTTTCTTATATTGCGACAACATTTAAGTAGGCAATTATAATTCCAAATTTGAAGCCTCCAATCACCATTGTCATTGTTTCTATTGCAAAGTTAAATAAGACTTTACCATCAAATATAAAGTTTACTGCTTTGATGAATCTATACCTAACAAATAAAATAGGAAAGTGGATCAATTGTTGTTGTGAATTTTTATCTACCAGAAGCTACTACAAATTCAGAAGATGGTGTGACATATCTCTTTATAATGTCCATGCTTTTCCTTCAAGAGCTGATTGAATATGAATCATTTTTTATAGTCCATGGAGACGTATTTGATCATAATGTTGATATATTTGATTGTGTAAAGGCCTTCAATCATACCATATTTAAACCATTGGTTGAGAAACTATGAGGTATTATTGTTGTAATGGAGCATATCACTACAAGTGATGTTATAGACATTATCAAATAATGCATGGAAGAGATTGTGGTTGCTATGGTGACACCACAACATCTTATTTTGAATAGAGATGCTTTATTTTATGGTGGACTACAATGAGAAAATGACTATCTTCCAGTCCTTAAATGAGAGACTCGTAGACTAGTTATTGTTCCTACTATTATAAGTGCAAGAAACTATTCCTTCTAGGTAGTGACAATCCTCCACATAAAAGGAACCCAAAAGAATACACATGTGGATGTTCTAGCATCTGTAGTGCCCTTGTTTCCTTTCCTCTTAATGCAAAAGCTTTTGAAAAAGATGGTTCTCTAGATAATCTTGAGGAATTCACAAGTTTCAATGGACCAAATTTCTATGGTATTCCACGAAATACATGTCAGATTACCTTGTGGAATATTTCTTGGGAAGTACCAAATGCATATCATTTAAGTTTTAGTATGATTATCCCATTGTTTAGTTGTCACGCATTAGAAATTCATGTATATTGATTAGTCATTTAACACACTTTATGCTAGAATATGTCTTTCATTCCATTTGTTTCATGGAAATAATTGTTGCTCTATATGAACAAAGAAGTCTTCTCTCCATAACACAAATCACATCTTCACACACTAGTGACTAAGTTTGTGTAGTGGTAGCCTCAATATCCACTGATTTTGTGATTCACAACCTTCCTTAAGCACCTGCCACACTTACTCACAAATCAAAACTATAAGCCATAGCGAGTTAGCACCTCTCGCTGAAGATGAAACCTAAAACTTCCCTCGCTCTAGTGTATGACATAAATGTAGTGCACATTTACTTATTGTGGCTTCCCACGTATCGTCATCACTTTTTGTCATATGACTAGTCGTCTCATTGATTCATCTACCCTTTCCTTCAAGTACGTATACATGCATCGATCCTTTATGTCAATCACAAGGTTCAACGCTAATGATCCTACTCATTGTTGAAGAATGTAACTAAGTTTGTTCTTCATAATTTGTACCATTATGTAGTTTATGTAAAAAGAAAAAGAAAAACAGAAAAATTATTGCTAATTTTTTCTAGACAAGCATGTCATCATGCTTTTATGTTTCTGAGTTAAAAGATTGAATTCCTATTTTTATCTATTGTAAAGAAAAAGGAAAAAATAAATTAAATATGTCATTTTGGGTTAGAAACCCCTCTAGGTGCCAAGTCAACTTACATGTCAAGTAGTCCTTGTCACAATGGACAGGTCTATTGGCACCCACTACGGCTAGTATGAATATAATGAATATGGAGCTTAGTTTTGACACACAAAATTGATTTTTTGTGATGTGAAATATTGCAGAGAGGGAAGAAAGGAATTGGAGGGCCGAAGTTTGAAAGAAAGTATATCTTCTTGAGCAAGAATCTATGGAAGATCTACATTGGTACATCTCTTGTTGATGGATCAGTTGGAAACGAGGAAGGCCTCACTTGGAATATAGACGGTGAATTATTTTGTGGTCATGGGTCTTGGATATCTCATTTGACCTCATTCTATAAGAAGATATTTTCTGGGTTTTCCCCTTAGAGGGTTTTTCCCTCACTTAGAGCCTATATCTTGTGTTCTTTTCTTTCTTGTGGTCTTCATGTTTACATCTTGATAATTGTTTGATGAAGAATAACATAATTATATTAATAAGAATATAACTAATCTCACAACTAATTATAAAATTAATGAAAATATAATCTATTTGTGAAGCCCCCTGATTTTCGAACATGGGATCAAAGGTTGAGGTTTGTATAAGGAGGCTTAATCACATATTGGTTTGTTTTTGGATCAAAGTCTATTTCTATGTGATTTTTTTTCGAGTAATTCATGTTGGAAATAATATTGAGAGGGGGCGACGAATCATTATTATTAGATCAATAATTTAATTTTAAAAATTGATTTGTATACGCTACTTCAGCTTAGTGAACTAGCGTGTATACACAAATGTATTTAATGCAACCAACATATATGCAGAGATCTTTTGATTTACCCAAATTATCATACATTGAACTTTAACCAATATATCAGGCATTCATTAGATAATGCAGTAAAAGAAGAATAAAGAATCACACACAAGCAACACACATGAACACCAAGATATAAGGTGGAAGCACAATGTGGGTGAAAACCACCTACTGTTGTTGTCTCTGTCTTCTTTTAATAATAAGAAAATTATGTTTACAATTTTTGTACTGGTGTAGTCTTATACCAGTACGTAGGCTTCTTCCTGCAGAAGGCTACAACCTTCTCTCATTCTCCAGCTTCTGCTGGAAGGGAGCTACAATCCCCTAGCTCTTGTACTAGCTTATATGTTTACTAGTAAGTAGGTGTCGACCTACAGAAGGCTACAACCTTCTCTTTTCTTCTAGGGACCACGTTTCATAAATTTTCAGACTGGATCCATCATCAACATCAGTCAATCGTCAAATAGATCTATATCAACCAATCATATTTTGAACCATCCACAACCGAATCAATCATTCACTTAGACAACCCATCAATTTAATCATTCAAAGTACTGTCACCAAACTACAGTATCCAGAACCCAAACCAGAACCTAGAACTCTACAACAACAAACAGTAGCAACTAAAACATATTTGATAATGTATACGCTACTTCCATGTGTCGAACTTGTGTGTACATGAACTTTTCTCAAAGCCAACCATCATAAACATTTACAAATATAAATTTAGAGTTTTGCAGCTATTTCAGACTTTAATTATACCTAGATCATATCATTTACGGAATAATATATGTATTAGTATTCAGATCTAGAATATACATGAGCTTCAACACAAAAGATAGTTCATTTTACACCTTAAGATCCTGATTCACCATTAGATCTGATTCCTCGTCATTAGCTAAGGTTCATCCTTGGTTTAGATCCATCTATGCACCATAACCCAATAACCTGCATACTTGCACACCTTGGCCTAATGATCTTCTCCTCCTTTTATATTTTGTAGGCTTTTCTCAATACCATGGACCAAAACCACTTAGGACCAATACCTTGGACCAAATACCTAGGGTCAATACCTTGGACCCATTACCTTGGACCAATACCATGGATTAAAATACCATGGACCAAATACTTCGAACCAAAAATTTAGTTTTCCAAGTTATACATGCTTTTCCTTCCGTGAAAGTGCGTGTGTACATATACATAACTTTTATACAGTGAACCTGTGTGTATACACAGCTTCGTCAATGGTGAACTTGTGTATATCTCTCTTTCTTAATTCTGTGAAGACTGATCTGTAGTTCTTTGCTGCTATATTATGATCTTTCATCTGAGTTAGTTTCCTTCTAAAGTGATTCCTTAAAGCTGGCCTGCATTTCATCACATCCATAAATACCACTGCTATGCATTCTATCACATTTGATATCTCTTCTGTATATTCTTCTAGTTAAGTGAGTTGTTCTGCTACAAGTGGGTTGTCATCAAGTACACCACATGCAATCATAATTCCAACAATTCATAGCTCTATGGAATCCCTCATAGAAATGTTTGATCTTATCTGAACTCATGGTTATTTGTTTGCACAAGATTTTGTGGTATACTTGTTTTACTAAGTTTGTTTATACTTACTCACATGTATCTCATATTAGAAAATGTAAAGTGGAAACAATTACAACTTATTTTTACAACCTTGATACTTTCTTGTGAAACTTAGTTATCTTCTTTATGTTCTTTAGTTAGATATTTTCATCAAACAATATCAAGAAATAGTAACAAAAAAAAGGACATAGATATAGGTTCTAAGACATGGAGAAATCCCTCAAAGGGTAAAACATATAAACTCTTCTCTTCTTAGAATATGATTTAAATGAGATACAGTGACCCAATCCCTAGACCAAGTCTTTCTCCTAATATCAAGTTGTTATGCAACCAACTCACAAAGTAGAAGAAAATATAGATGAACGACTTCAAAATTGGCCTCTTCAAGGGGGAAACCTACTTTACATTACAAAAATGAAAAATTCTTCGATGATACAAATGAAAAGACCTCCTTTCAATATATAGGGGTTTAAGGGGTCACAATATAGTCAAAGACGACATAACAATAATGATGTGAGGGCACAATAATAACAATAAGGGGATACAATGGAAATAATAATACAAGAATACACTAGTATTATAACGACCTAACATGCCCCTCTCCTTTAGAAAAGTGTTTTCCTCAATGCTTGAGTAGTTGTGGTTTCTTTTGTACACAATTCTCATCCTCCCTTGTGGAATCTTTAGGGGTAAGCTATTCCACTTGATCAGATACTCTTAAATTGATCAATTTCCTAGTTGTCGAATTCTTTTTTCTATGACTTCTTCAGGTTCCAATATGTTTTTTCCTTCTCGTCAAGTTCTGGCAATATTGTCTGAATTGGGATATTGTCACCTATAACCTTCTTTAAGCACGAAACATGGAAAAGTGGGTGCACTCGGGAAGCTGTAGGAAGCTCCAATTTGTATGCCATAGTACCAATTTTTTCAAACACCTTGTATGGACTATAATATTTTGGTGATAATTTATTATCCTTCTTAGTTTGCTTGAGGGACACTTGTTTACATGGTTATAGCCATAGAAATACCCAGTCATCTACATCAAAACTTCCTTCGCTGTGATGTTGATCTGTGTGTTGTTTCATTCTATTTTGTGCCAAAGTGAGGTTATCCTTAAGAGTTGGAGAACTTGTTGTTGATGATCGATGTAATCTTCCACTTCCTGAACCTTAGAATTTTCTCTTAAATATGGTGTGATGAACGGTGGATGATATCCATAAAGTGCCATAAATGGGGTCATTTTTGCTGCACTATGGAAGTGTTATATCACCATTCAACTAGAGGCAACCATTTGACCCATTGTGTCCGTTTATTAGATACAAAGCAATGAATACATCCTTCCAAACATTTCTTCACTATCTCAGTTTTCCCATCATATTGAGGATGATAAGATGAGCTATGATGCAACTAAGTACCCAGACAAGAAAATAATTATGTCCAAAAATTTCCAGTGAAAATGGGATCTTTGTCACTTGCAATAACTTAGGGTTTCCATGTAGCTTTTGAATTGTTTCCATAAATGCAGTAGCAACTGTAGTAGATTTAAATGGATGAGATAATGCATAAAAGTGTGCATATTTCATAACTCTATCAACTACCACCATGATGAAACTCTTTCCTTCGAACTTGGGTAAACATGTGATAAAATCCATTAAAACCTCCTCCCAATGTTGAATTGGAATGGATAAAGGTTGTAATAAACCTCGGGTTTTAATTATTTCAACTTTATTTTCTTCGGAAACCAAAGAATATTCCACAAACTTTTGAATATCATATTTAATTCCATCCCAAAAAAATTCCTTCTTAACCTTGTGGTAAGTTTTTAAAAATACTGGGTGCCCTCCTAAGGGAGTAGTGTGCAACCCTATAAGAATCTTTTTTTTGAGTTGCAAATTTTTACAGAGGTATAAGCAATCTTTGTACCATAATGAATCATTTTTCGAGCTAAATGTGTCAGATGAACTCGGGTCTTGTTATACCTTTTGAATGGTATCCCACACTTCTTCTATTGGGTTGTGTTATATTCTTTCCACAAGTAGTCGACCTAGTTAACAGAGGGCTTAGAGGGGGGGTGTAGCCCCCCCTTTTTTGCACCGATTGCGCAATGGGGGGGTCCACCCTCCTTGTCCAAGTGGTTTGAGGGGGGCGGGTAGGCCCCCTCTAGAAGGTCCAAGGAAGCACCCTGGGGAAATTTTTTTGGGGCCCTATATTAGGTGGGATGAACCTACCTATGGTTTTGCGCATTGTTTTTGCACATGGTTTTGTGCGCGATGGTCTTTTGGTCCATGGTATTGGATGATTCAGCATGTATATATATATGTATTGTAACATTGAAAGGAACATAATGAAAAATCAAGATGGTAGTCCCAGTTTTTGGATCTAGGGGAAAATCTCTCTGTATATGTGTTTTATGTGTTATGCTCTAACATTGTTTATTTTCCATTCTTAGAATTCGTATGTAGGTAATTTATGTACAGGGTTAAAACATACATCTTTGCCATTCTTCCATTCATCTCTTGCTTCATTTATCCAATCTAGTTGGATAATAGAAATGGTGCAAAGCAATGCTTCCACATCCTCATCCTTTCTTCAAAGTGCATCTGTAACAACATTTTTCTTCTCCCTTTTGTGGATGATTTCAAAGTCATAACCTGACATCTTTGTGACCCATTTTTGCTACTCTTCTGAAGATAATCTTTGTTCTAAAAATTATTTAAGACTATGATGATCTGTTTTTACCTTGAAGTGTCTTCCCATTAGGTAAGGTCACCATTTCTTAATTTCATGTACTATTGCCAACATTTCCTTCTCGTAAATAGCTTTATGTAAATAATTTCCTTTTATTCGACGAATTTCAAAAGAAATGGGTCCTTATTCTTGCATTAAAACAGAACCAATTCCATTTCTTGAGGCATCACATTCCACAGTAAATGTTTTTGTGAAGTCTGGTGTAGCTAAGACTAGTGCTTGGCACATTGCCTCTTTAAGATGTTCAAAGGCTTTCATTGGTTCTCGAGTCCAAGAAAAATCATATTTCTTCAGTAATGTTGTTAGAGGTGCTTTTATTCTCCCATAATTCTTAACAAACTTGTGATAATACCTTATCAACCTAAGAAATCCTCGCATATGCTTTATGGATGTGGGGATTTTCCATTCCTTAACACCTTCATGAGATACAATATGACCCAAATATTCCACCTCTTGTACTCCAAAGAAACATTTGGAGCTCTTTTCTTATAATTGTTTCTCCTCCAATAGTTTGAGCAATCTATCAACATGTTGAACATGATCCTTGCAAGACTTGTTGTAGATCAGTATATCATCAAAAAATACTAACAAAATTTTTCTAAGGGTTTCAAAATGGAATTCATCAAACCTTGAAATTTAGAAGGTGCATTGGTAAGGCCAAAAGGCATGGCCAAAAATTCATAATGACCCTCATGAGTTCTAAATGTTGTTTTGAGAATTCCTTGAGTCTTCATTCTGATTTGATGATTTCGTGAACAAAGGTCCAACTTGGTGAAGTAAATTTCTCCATGCAATTCATCCAATAATTAATCGATGCTAAGAATGGGAAATTTATCTTTAATAGTGAGCTTTTTGATCTCCCTATAATCCAGACACATGCACCATGATCCATCCTTCTTGTGCACCAATACTATTGGAGTAGAGAAAGAACTTTGACTAGGTTGAATTATCCCAACCTCTAGCATTTCTACAACCATACGTTCAATTTCACTCTTTTGGGCTTGTGGATATTTGTAAGGCTTGATGTTTGGAGGAACACTTCCTAGAATCAAATGAATAACATGAACATAATCATGAATAGGTGGGAGGCATTTTGGAGTCTTAAATACCATGGAATGGTTTTCCAAGACTTTTTGGAGATCTGTGGAAATAGATGATTTCAACGTGGGAACCTCTAGTGAACATAATTTTGAAATTACGCCACATTGTTATTTTTTAGGAGATTTGTCATGCTGTTAGAATTGATTATATTTCCCAGTTTCTGTACGATACCCCTTAATTCAACTTCCTTTCCTTCTAAAAAAAATCAAGAAAAATTCTTGAAAATTAAAAGTTATTGTAGCCAAAGATTGTAGTCATTATACTCCTAGTACAACATCAGCAACACCCATTGGGATGGAAAGCACTGGACTATTCAAAACATATTCTCCCATGGATAGCCTGATATTATGGCACTTTCGAGAGTAATTTATGGTTCTTCGATTTGAAACCATCACTTGACACTATGGTGCTAGATATAGGAAGTAATTCAATTCCTTCTCTATCTTACAGTGAATAAAATTATGGGTACTACCCGAATCAATCAACACTATTACCTTTTTCTTATTTATATGTCCCTCTATCTTAATAGTTTGAGGAGTGGTTATGATGTTTAATGCATTACAAGATATGGTCGGATTCACCTCTTCTTTCTATAGGCTTTGTTCCTTGTGTGTATCCTCTCCTTTTGATGTTTCTTGTTCCTTTTATTCTTCCTCTTCACAATCTATGTAAAATAATTTCTTCTGAGCACACTTATCACCTTTATTGTATTTTCTATCACAACTGTAACAAAGCCCTTTTTTTCTTTTTTCTTCCAATTTTTGTGGTGTTAGCCTTGTAGGTTGTGGAAGGCTAGGAGCAATAACACTTTAATTTTTATAGTTGTGATTGGTAGGCTTCCCCGTTACCATAATTTTGCTTTCAATTTTTCTTGCAAACCTAAATGCCTTCTCTAATGAATCAGGTTCCCAAAGGTGAACCTCATGTTTGATTTTATCTTTTAATGTCCCTATGAACACATCAAGTCCATTCTCCTATGGAATATCTTTTATCCTTATATTCAATTTTCGGAAGTCCTCAATGTGCTCCACCATTGAACCTTTTTGTTTGAGATATATTAATTGGATAAGAAAAGTGTTTCTTTTTGTATCATCATAATGTGTTATCATTTCTTCCATAAAAATTTCGCAACTGACAATTTGTTTACGAGAACAAAGCCATTCTTCAAACTAAAATCAAAACTATTCTTCACACTAAAATCTGAAATATGCACTGAACTGAAAGTCATATTGCAATCTAAAACTGAAACTAGAAAGAATGCTTTGAAAAACACAAATGCTCAAGGTACTGAGCTTATTTTCACTCTGCTACCTAATTCAATATGATAGCTTGACTGCCATATCTAGTGATAACAAACATTGTACTCCTTTTGGTGAAAAAATAAATTCAAAAAATGACAACTCAACTTTTCCACTAGATCCAATAGCTATATTGATGAATCTCAAAAATTCTCCCTTCACCATTGAATGCAATAAATTGACAAAAGGATCATAGAAAAATGCAACATAAGATTGTTTATGCCCCGAAAATCATTGTATCAACATTGGGGGATAACCACCCGGTCCGGACCTTAATACAGCTTCCTTTTCCGTTTGGGAGGGTGCTCCGACTGGATATAATGGGACCAGTATAACAAATAAAAGGGGTGGATGAGCGATTGGTCATCCAATCTAATGATAGGTGAATAACTTAATCTATCAACAAAATAAAAGAACTAATACTAATCCCGAGAACAATTATTCTTTGGAAATGCAGTGTTTGATGATCTTTGTCTATTGACAGGAATATAGATGACTCTATCAAACAAACATAGATATTTATTCATTCAAAGATTACTTTATTTAAATAGTTAAACAAAGTGATTAACACAAGATTGCTGCACTTATCATTTATATCATCGATACATACATGATTAGAAGAGAAGCATACGGTAAACATCCAATAGTGGAATGAATAAAGAATGTTGTTAAAACACATATATATATCCGATAATAGAAAGAGCGATCAAATGAAAATTCATATAAAAAGAATGAGTTCAGACATAGATAATAGTACCATATGAGCTGCTAATCAATCCCAATATCAATCGCTATTTGAAATTCTTCCTCCAATGCAGAAATACTTTCAAACAAAGAAAGTAGTGCACATTTGCGTAAAAGCTTCTTTATCAAAATCAGAATGATTGGTCTGGTTTTATAAAAGAATATCTCTGAAGTACAATAGTGCAACTTCAGGGTTTAAGTCATATACAAAACTTTACGACCCTTTCTAAATACATGAAAGGGTCCATAAATACTAAACTAAGCTAAATATCTATGAAACTAAAATCCTACTTAATTGGTATCAATTGATGATAACTATCTCCTTTGCAGCGATCTGTCAGTCGGTGGTATGAATCATCATTCAGGCTGTTTGCCTTTAAACCTGAGCTGACTTATCGCAAGCATTGGCTCCACTTCGGGTGGTCTTTTGAGGCGAGAACTGAGTTGGGCGGCATAGGTGGCATCCTGAATATCGGGAATGATATACCCAATTGCATCTGTAAGGCATTTGAGGGCGGCTCTCTGGCTGTGCGGTTTGACTAAAAAGAACCAATAGGCATCCCATGTCAAACTATTAATTCTTGCGACTAACCTTCCATTTTTCTCTAGCTCCGGGTAACATGACTGCTCCAATATTTTCGTAGCTGTTAATTTGCCCAGAGTACATTGAGAGATCATGTTAGACAAGTAAAGAGTATTACTAACCAATTCAACCAAATTACTTGTGGTTGTCTTGCATCTTGAAATTGCTCTTTCTGCCTTCATTAATTGAGACTGCCATTCTGTAAATAATATCTCTTTATGCGATTCTAAAATCCTTGGTAAATTAGCCACCTGTCCTTATCGGTATCTTGCCATTCAAGAAAATTGGTCAATGTTTCTTCGGCTTAACCTAAGTCTGTTCTAGCCTTTTCCACTTTCTCACTTATTGATGTCGTTAAATCGCATAATGGTTCCGCCTGGGCGATTTGCTGACATAAAAGTTTTATCTGATTTATCAATCCCTTGTTTATCTGTAATGCCTCTACTTTGAATTCATTTATCTGTGGAAGCTTCTTTGTTTGCCCTAGCTGGGCTGATAACTGAGCAATCTGCTCATCTTTTGACTTCAGCATTTGTTCATTTGATGCTTTTAGTTGTGCCAATGCCTTAGATAGTTGCTTCTACTTTTGAACTGCGCTGTCATCAATCCTCTATTTCTCTTCCTACAATTGTTTAGTCAATTGGTTATTTGTTTGTTGTTGTATTACCAATTGCTCTTCTGCCTGCTCCGCCTTTTGCTGTGCTTCTGATAGTTGTGCTTGTAGTGAAAATATCTCCTGGTCTTTTGTCTTCAATAAACTGCTCACCTCTGATGCCTTATCTATTGTCGCCGCCGAATAAGCTCCAGCATATTGTGATAGTTTTGTTAAATCATCAGAGGGGTCAAATTCCTCTTTCCAAAGCACATTGCCCGTCACTGTTTGTTCTGGGAATAAGGAAGGTTGACCAGTCCTTCTCCTCTTCCTCTGTCGTTTCACCACAGCTTTATGTCTTGGGCTATAGAAGACGTCTAAAGGAGGAATCTCTTCAATCTGCAAAATAACCTGGTTGAAAGGATCCTTTGGGATTATCTCTACTTCTTTTGAACTGGGTGGGACGTTGGTTTCACCTGAAACCTACTTTGAAGTTGCCTCTTGTGTATTAACCTCTTTTGATGTCTCGTCATCTTTAGAGCATTCAAGATTGTCGATAATTGAATTGAATTGCTGCCATTCCTGGAGCAATTTCGGGTAAATTTGAGTATTTTCATTTACATTTATACTACTCTGTTCTTGCTCTTTCGCTTGGGTTTCCTCTTGTCTTTTCTCATGCACTTCTTCCTGTTGCTTTGATGTGACAGGAGGTTCCTTAACAAGTCACTGCTCAGGCTCACTTGATTATGTTGTTGGGGTTGTCGCTAACAGATCTAGAGGCAGAGTTTGCAACCTCTGTTCTCTAAGTCTGTTGAATTCAACTAATCCTTCATCTTTATATTCAATTATAGCCAGCGATCTAACTTGGTACATTGACTCGGCTGATGAGAATATGTCCTCGAACCTATCTTCTTTATGCTCGAATTTGGTCAATTTGGCCTGTTCAAGTGCATTATAGGCGACTTTGCGTGGATCAAATCGCCTACTAGGGAGAGTTGCCAGAGTTAATGACTTTATTTTTTCAGCTTCCTTCTCTGCATGTTTGAAATAATGTAGGGTGTAGATACAACATCTCAGGGGAAAAGAGGGCCAAACCTGCTTCTTATTCTTCTTTAGAGTTTGTGTAACTCCATCGGAGATAATCTGATAGGCTATCTCCCTGGCCAGCAGTTTATCAGGTATATACAAAGGAAGAACGTGAGGTTTGGCTTGACTGCCAAAAATTCTGATATAAGTGAACTTCTCCTCCCGGAACCAACCTCCTATTTATGTCAAATCAATCCCTGCTTGGTAAGAAATCTTAGGGGAAGGCTTATTAAAGATAGAATGATGAATGGGTAACATGAAGCCATTGCAGATTTGGTATAAAAGGTGCTTGTAGTAGGTTTTCCACAATTTCTGATGGTATATGTGAATGGGCGTGGGGTCTTGCGACGTCCACCTCCATCCGAGCACAGGAAATTCAGATTTAAAACACAGGATGTCTAGCATATAAGCGCTATAGTAGAATGGGGGAATAAGCCTTTCAGTGACGCGGGATTTGGTTCTAAAATCAAGAACTACGGTTGCTAACTTATCGGACAGTATAGTTGCCCAATCCATTATTTCACCATTACATGCCGCTTCCATCAAGGGAACCATTTCTATAGTAAAATTAGCAGAATCATGTAACCCCCACAATCTACACATCATTATCCCAGCATAGCAATAAGGAGAGCATAAAGAATCAACTGAGTACTTACCCGAAGATTCATGCTTGTGTTTTGTCGGATTTTGCCTGCATTCCCGAATGGGTTTGGATTCAGTCTTGTTCTCATCTCGGAATTTCTCCAGAAATGCCGTGTTGTACTTCTTCTCTAGCACAGGTAAATGATACATTTGCCTCAAATTCTCAGCTTGAAATGAACCGAAAATTCTCCCATCTCTGGTGCTGAAGGTTCTTTCTGTGATTGGGATTTCCTGAATTGCCCATCTCACTACATCCGTATATGGGAGAATTTGTTCCCGGGACGCTATCCGATGAAGGAAAGAGTTGGCTAAGTCTTTTAGAGTAGCATCAGATTTTCGAGAACTATCTGCTGAGGCTTGTACTACTGTCTTCTCTGGTTCTTCGGCTTCAATCAAATTATAGGTACCCTGCTATGTAGTTTTGCCGAGTCCTAGACATGTAGTATCCGATATCAATCCTTTCTTTTTAGTTCCTGGATCAAATGATGGGCTGTCCTTTGGCCGACGAAGCGGAAGCGATTGCAGTTTTCTTAGACTTCTTCCCCATTCTGCTTGAATTCGTTACTTCGGAAGAGTTCTGCACAGGAGTGAAAAATGAACGTAATACAGAAAATTGATAGCGCAAATCGAATATGAGTGAGATATATATCGATAAATGCATGGTGAATGATTAACTTAAGGTGGTCGCGGATACAATCTGTGAGAATATTTCTAGGCTTATTGTTTCATTAAATGGCCATTAAGACCTGTCAATCCTTTAAATGCCCATCATTTCGATTATTGGCCGAAT
>APFE031709656.1:0-17215 GCA_000404065.3 Pinus taeda | reverse complement strand
GGAATGCATCGACCAAAACAATTTAATCAGGTCCCAAAATATTCATTGTGAATGCATTGAACTTTGAAACCATAATGGAGAAAGATGAATAGCTAAATAGATGCTAAATAGATTAGGGCAACAGAGAGAGAGGCTAGGGAATTGCAGTTCTATGGTTTGGGTAAACCAGGAGAATTCTAGTTTCCCATTGGCTACCATATATATGGAAGCAACATTGTTGCTATTTTTGTCTGTGGGGTTTTGCTTCAATGCCCACTTTGCAGACCGATTTTTTTTAAGACGAAGTGAATGATAAGAGGAAGTTGACAGGGTCCTCCTCTGCTCTGCTCTACTCCATGAATTAGATAATGTGCATTTTAAGGTTAGATGGGTTGTGTAGGATGTTGGCTGATCAGTTCTAATTGGCAGATGGATGAATGTTGAGATATGTTGAGGCCTTCTAGAAAAGGATTTTTAAATGGGTGAAAAATCAAGGTAATACACAGTGGTTTGGGAGCTTAGTCATGGGGATTTATTCATGGTTGTTGATTTTGATAAGATTTATTTAGGGTCTTAGAATCTTGTTTTCCTCAATTGACCATTACTAGGTTTCAAAGACTAGTATTAGGTTTCAGGAGATAATCCAGCTCCAAGTATTGTGACAGAGAAGAACATCAAGTTATTATTTGAAATACAGAAAAAGGTGGATAGAATTCAACGAAACTACTCTGGATCATTGGTATCTCTAAAGGATATCTGCATGAAGCCACTTGGTGAGGAGTGTGCTAGTCAAACTGTTTTACAATACTATAAAATGAAACCAGAACTGTTTGATGATTATGAAGGGTCTTCACATGCGTTGTTTTGCTTTGAGCATTACACATCTTCGGAGCCATGCTTGAGTTCATATCATGCTCCTATTAACCCAAGCACAATATTAGGGGGTTACAAGGGAAGCAACTATTCACAGGCTACTACATTTGTTATCACATATCCTGTTAATAATGTTGTGGACAAGATAGGACATCAAAATGAAAAAGCTTTAGCATGGTAGAATTCTTTCATTCATTTAGTGAAAGAAGAGCTTATCCTAATGGCAAAGTTGCACAATCTTACTCTTGCATTTTCTGCAGAAAGTTCTGTGCAGGAAGAACTTAAGAGGGAGAGCACTGCTGATGTTGTAACCATATTGATCAGCTACATCGTCATGTTTGCCTACATATCAGTGACACTGGGTGATATTTCACCACACTTTTCACCTCTTTATGTTTCATCGAAGGTGTTACTTGGTTTGTCAGGGGTTCTTGTTGTTGTCCTTTCAGTACTTGGATCTATTGGGCTATTCAGTGCACTTGGAGTGAAGTCCACTTTAATTATTGTTGAAGTTATTCCATTTCTAGTGCTCGCGGTGGGAGTTGAGAATATGTGCATCTTAGTGCATGCACTTAAATGCCAGCCAGTCGAATTAGCCTTAGAAGAACGAGTGAGAAACACACTTGCTGAAGTGGGGCCATCTATAACACTTTGAACCCTTTCAAAGGTTGTGGCATTTGCAGTTGGAAGTTTCATCCCTATGCCTGCGTGTCGAGTGTTCTCGATGTTTGCAGCTCTTGCGGTGTTAGTGGACTTCTTACTGCAAGTGACTGCATTTGTTTCTCTTATGACATTTGATTTGATAAGAACAGAAGGAAACAGAGTTGATTGCTTTCCTTGCATTAGAGTTAGTCCATCAACAACTGAACTTGAACATGATAATTTGGGCAGGAGGCACCAAAAACCTGGCCTTTTGGTGCAGTACATGAAGAATATCCATGCACCTATACTAAGCATACCAGCAGTGAAAGTTGCAGTCCTATTGGTGTTCAGTGGTTTTGCTTTTGCAAGCATTGCATTAACTACAAGGCTTCAACGAGGTTTAGAGCAACAAGTGGTACTTCCAAGAGACTCTTATCTCCAGGGCTATTTCAATAACATATCTGAGTACCTTCGAGTTGGACATCCGCTTTACTTTGTTTTAAAAAAATACAATTAAAGTAAAAAATGGAGGCTACACCCTATAATGTTTGAGTAAGCCATCTTAACTTCGAGGCTACACTAGTAAGTAATGAGGTCTCTATTCCTTGACCGGAATATTTCTGACCTGACTTTGATTTTGTTTTCAATTTTAGAACAGAATATAAAAAAACAAGATTTTCACATTCATTAATCAATATATGATTTTTCCATGATTTTAAGGACCATTCATCCTCATAAAATTTCATATCCTTTCTCACCAATGTCCCCATTTGCACTTGAACTTAGATTATGTAGGCCTTGGATGTCATAATCTATCCAACAAAGATCCCCTTTATGTTCAAGGGTTCAATATTAATCATTTTCTCATCATGAATATGAATATAAATTTGACAAGAAAAAAGAAACAGATATGTAATACTTGTGGCTTCTCACCAACAAAATATTTCTTTGATGTTTTGTCCTTTAAGATCCTATGAGGAAATTGGTTCAAGATATAGAAAATTATGTTTCATTTTCTATTTTCTGTGCATTTGTCGTATCAACAATGTCAGGAAATTTTCCATCATTTCAAGTCCTTTGCATTACATCCATGGATAACAGTTTAAAACTGAGAAAAATAAGTTTTCAATTTACTATTTGTTGATAACAAATTCCGTGCCTTTATTTTGTGTTATCCTTCGTATCACACTGAGGTTATTCAAGCAGAAAGCAATGCTTTGGAGAAAGTTATATGATAGGTTCTCCTTCAGATATTTCTTTCAGTGCACTTTGATTTGAACTTGCAGCTACCTCAGGGCAACAAGAAGAGAAAGATGAAGAGCTAAATGGATGAGGGCAACAGAGAGGCTAGGGAATTGTACTTCTATGATTTGGTTAAATGAGGAGAATTCTAGTTTCCCATTGGCTACCATATATATGGAAGCAACGTTGTTGCTATTTTTGTCTGTGGGGTTTTTCTTCAATGCCCACTTTGCAGACCAATTTTTTTTAAGATGAATTGAATGATAAGAGGAAATTGAGGGTCCTCCTCTTCTCTTCTCTCCTCCATGAATTAGATAATGTGCATTTTAAGGTTAAATGGGTTGTCCAGGATGTTGGCTGATCAGTTCTAATTGGAAGATGGATGAATGTTGAGATATGTTGAGGTCTTCTAGAAAGGGATTTTTAAATGGGTGAAAAATCAAGGTAATACACAGTGGTTTGGGAGTTTAGTCATGGGGATTTATTCACAGTTGTTGATTTTGATAAGATTTATTAAGGGTCTTAGAATCTTGTTTTCCTCAATTGACCATTACTAGTTTTCAAAGACTAGTATTAGGTTTCAGAAGATAATCCAGCTCCAAGTATTGTGACAGAGAAGAACATCAAGTTATTATTTGAAATGCAGAAAAAGGTGGATAGAATTCAAGGAAACTACTCTGGATCATTGGTATCTCTAAAGGATATCTGCATGAAGCCAGTTGGTGAGGAGTGTGCTAGTCAAACTGTTTTATACTATAAAATGAAACTAGAACTGTTTGATGATTATGAAGGGTCTTCACATGCGTTGTTTTGCTTTGAGTGTTACACATCTTCGGAGCCATGCTTGAGTTCATATCATGCTCCTGTTGACCCAAGCACAATATTAGGGGGTTACAAGGGAAGCAACTATTCACAGGCTATTGCATTTGTTATCACATATCTTGTTAATAATGATGTGGACAAGACAGGACATGAAAATGGAAAAGCTTTATCATGGGAGAATTATTTCATTCATTTAGTGAAAGAAGAGCTTATTCCAATGGCAAAGTTGCAGAATCTTACTCTTGCATTTTCTGCAGAATGTTCTGTGCAGGAAGAAATTAAGAGGGAGAGCACTGCTCATGCTGTAACCATATTGATCAGCTACATTGTCATGTTTGCCTACATATCAGTGACACTGGGTGATATTTCACCACACTTTTCACCTCTTTATGTTTCATCGAAGGTGTTACTTGGTTTGTCATGGGTGCTCATTGTTGTCCCTTCGGTACTTGGATCTATTGGGCTATTGAATGCACTTGGAGTGAAGTCCACTTTAATTATTGTTGAAGTTATTCCATTTCTAGTGCTCGCGGTGGGAGTTGACAATATGTACATCTTAGTGCATGCACTTAAATGCCAGCCAGTCGAATTAGCCTTGGAAGAACGAGTGGGAAACACACTTGCTGAAGTGGGGCCATCTATAACACTTTCAACCCTTTCAGAGGTTGTGGCATTTGCAGTTGGAAGTTTCATCCCTATGCCTGTGTGTCGATTGTTCTTGATGTTTGCAGCTCTTGCGGTGTTAGTGGAATTCTTACTGCAAGTGACTGCATTTGTTTCTCTTATGACATTTGATTTGATAAGAACAGAAGGAAACAAAGTTGATTGCTTTCCTTGCATTAGAGTTAGTCCATCAACAACTGAACTTCAACATGATAATTTGGGCAGGAGGCACCAAAAACCTGGCCTTTTGGTGTAGTACATGAAGAATAACCATTCACCTGTACTAAGCATACCAGCAGTGAAAGTTGCAGTCCTATTGGTGTTCAGTGGTTTTGCTTTTGCAAGCATTGCATTAACTACAAGGCTTCAACAAGGTTTAGAGCAACAAGTGGTACTTCCAAGAGACTCTTATCTCCAGGGCTATTTCAATAACATATCTGAGTACCTTCGAGTTGGACCTCCACTTTACTTTGTTTTTAAAAACTACAATTAAAGTAAAAAAGGGAGGCTACACCCTATAATGTTTGAGTAAGCCATCTTAACTTCGAGGCTACACTAGTAAGTAATGAGGTCACTATTCCTCGACCAGAATATTTCTGACCTGACTTTGATTTTGTTTTCAATTTTAGAACAGAATATAGAACAACAAGATTTTCACATTCATTAATCACTATATGATTTTTCTATGATTTTAAGGACCATTCATCCTCATAAAAATTCATATCTTTTCTCACCAATGTCCCCATTTGGACTTGAAATTAGATTATGTAGGCCTTGGACATCATAATCTATCCAACAAAGATCCCCTTTATATTCAAGGGTTCAATATTAATCATTTTCTCATCATGAATATGAATATAAATCTGACAAGAGAAAGGAAACAGATATGTAATACTTGTGGCTTCTCACCAACAAAATATTTCTTTGATGTTTTGTCCTTTAAGATCCTATGAGGAAATTGGTTCAAGATATAGAAAATTATGTTTCATTTTCTATTTTCTGTGCATTTGTCCTATCAACAATGTCAAGAAATTTTCCATCATTTCAACTCCTTTGCATTACATCCATGGATAACAGTTTAAAATTGAGAAAAATAAGTTTTCAATTTACTATTTGTTGATAACAGATTTCGTACCTTTATTTTGTGTTATCTTTCGTATCACACTGAGGGTATTCAAGCAGAAAGAAATGCTTTGGAGCAAGTTATATGATAGGTTCTCCTTCAGATATTTATTTTAGTGCACTTTGATTTGAACCTGCAGCTACTTCAGGGCAACAAGAAGAGAAATATGAACAGCTAAATAGATGAGGGCAACAGAGAGAGAGTCTAGGGAATTGTAGTTCTATGATTTGGTTAAACGAGGAGAATTCTAGTTTCCCATTGGCTACCATATATATGGAAGCAATGTTGTTGCTATTTTTTTCTGTGGGGTTTTGCTTTAATGCCCACTTTGCAGACCTTTTTTTTTTAAGACGAAGTGAATGATAAGAGGAAGTTGACAGGGTCCTCCTCTGCTCTGCTCTCCTCCATGAATTAGATAATGTGCATTTTAAGGTTAAATGGGTTGTGCAGGATGTTGGCTGATCAGTTCTAACTGGCAGATGGATGAATGTTGAGATATGTTGAGGCCTTCTAGAAAGGGATTTTTAAATGGGTGAAAAATCAAGGTAATACAGAGTGGTTTGGGAGTTTAGTCATGGGAATTTATTCACGATTCTTGATCTTGATAAGATAATTTTGGGGTCTTAGAATCTTGTTTTCCTCAATTGACCATTACTAGGTTTCAAAGACTAGTATTAGGTTTCAGAAGACAATCCAGCTCCAAGTATTATGACAGAGAAGAACATCAAGTTATTATTTGAAGTGCAGAAAAAGGTGGATAGAATTCAAGGAAACTACTCTGGATCATTGGTATCTCTAATGGATATCTTCATGAAGCCAGTTGGTGAGGAGTGTGCTAGTCATACTGTTTTACAATACTATAAAATGAGACCAGAACTGTTTGATGATTATGAAGGGTCTTCACATGCGTTGTTTTGCTTTGAGCGTTACACATCTTCGGAGCCATGCTTGAGTTCATATCATGCTCCTGTTGACCCAAGCACAATATTAGGGGGTTACAAGGGAAGCAACTATTCACAGGCTACTGCATTTGTTATCACATATCCTGTTAATAATGTTGTGGACAAGATAGGACATGAAAATGGAAAAGCTTTAGCATGGGAGAATTCTTTCATTCATTTACTGAAAGAAGAGCTTATTCCAATGGCAATGTTGCACAATCTTACTCTTGCATTTTCTGCAGAAAGTTCTGTGTAGGAAGAACTTAAGTGGGAGAGCACTGGTGATGTTGTAACCATATTGATCAGCTACATTGTCATGTTTGCCTACATATCAGTGACACTGGGTGATATTTCACCACACTTTTCACCTATTTATGTTTCATCGAAGGTGTTACTTGGTTTGTCAGGGGTTCTTGTTGTTGTCCCTTCAGTACTTGGATCTATTGGGCTATTCAGTGCACTTGGAGTGATGTCCACTTTAATTATTGTTGAAGTTATTCCATTTCTAGTGCTCGCGGTTGGAGTTGACAATATGTGCATCTTAGTGCATGCACTTAAATGTCAGCCAGTCGAATTAGCCTTGGAAGAACGAGTGGGAAACAAACTTGCTGAAGTGGGTCCATCTATAACACTTTCAACCCTTTCATAGGTTGTGGCATTTGTAGTTGGAAGCTTCATCCCTATGCCTGCATGTCTAGTGTTCTTGATGTTTGCAGCTCTTATGGTGTTAGTGGACTTCTTACTGCAAGTGACTGCATTTGTTTCTCTTATGACATTTGATTTGATAAGAACAGGAGGAAACAGAGTTGATTGCTTTCCTTGCATTAGAGTTAGTCCATCAACAACTGAACTTGAACATGATAATTTGGGTAGGAGGCACCAAAAACTTGGCCTTTTGGTGCAGTACATCAAGAATATCCATTCACCTATACTAAGCATACCAGCAGTGAAATTTGCAGTCCTATTGGTGTTCAGGGGTTTTGCTTTTGCAAGCATTGCATTAACTACAAGGCTTCAACGAGGTTTAGAGCAACAAGTGGTACTTCCAAGAGACTCTTATCTCCAGGGCTATTTCAATAACATATCTGAGTACCTTCGAGTTGGACCTCCGCTTTACTTTGTTTTAAAAAACTAGAATTAAAGTAAAAAAGGGAGGTTACACCCTATAATGTTTGAGTAAGCCATCTTAACTTCAAGGCTACACTAGTAAGTAATGAGGTCTCTATTCCTTGACCGGAATATTTCTGACCTGACTTTGATTTTGTTTTCAATTTTAGAACAGAATATAAAAAAACAAGATTTTCACATTCATTAATCACTATATGATTTTTCTATGATTTTAAGGACCATTCATCCTCATAAAGATTCATATCCTTTCTCACCAATGTCCCCATTTGCACTTGAACTTAGATTATGTAGGCCTTGGACATCATAATCTATCCAACAAAGATCCCCTTTATAATCAAGGGTTCAATATTAATCATTTTCTCATCATGAATATGAATATAAATTTGACAAGAAAAAGAAAACAGATATGTAATACTTGTGGCTTCTCACCAACAAAATATTTCTTTGATGTTTCGTCCTTTAAGATCCCATGAGGAAATTGGTTCAAGATATAGAAAATTATGTTTCATTTTCTATTTTCTGTGCATTTGTCCTATCAACAATGTCAAGAAATTTTCCATCATTTCAACTCCTTTGCATTACATCAATGGATAACAGTTTAAAACTGAGAAAAATAAGTTTTCAATTTACTATTTGTTGATAACAAATTCCATACCTTTATTTTGTGTTATCTTTCGTATCGCACTGAGGGTATTCAAGTAGAAAGCAATGCTTTCGAGCAAGTTATATGATAGGTTCTCCTTCAGATATTTATTTCAGTTCACTTTGATTTGAACCTGCAGCTACTTTAGGGCAACAAGAAGAGAAAGATGAACAACTAAATAGATGAGGGCAACAGAGAGAGAGGCTAGGGAATTGTAGTTCTATGATTTAGTTAAACGAGGAGAATTCTAGTTTCCCATTGGCTACCATATATATGGAAGCAACTTTATTGCTATTTTTGTCTGTGGGGTTTTGCTTCAATGCCCACTTTGCAGACCAATTTTTTTTAAGACGAAGTGAATGATAAGAGGAAGTTGACAGGGTCCTCCTGTGCTCTTCTCTCCTCCATGAATTAGATAATGTGCATTTTAAGGTTAAATGGGTTTTGCAGGATGTTGGTTGATCAGTTCTAATTGGCAGATGGATGAATGTTGAGATATGTTGAGGCCTTCTAGAAAGGGATTTTTAAATGGGTTAAAAATCAAGGTAATACACAGTGGTTTGGGAGTTTATTCATGGGGATTTATTCACGGTTGTTGATTTTGATAAGATTTATTTAGGGTCTTAGAATCTTGTTTTCCTCAATTGACCATTACTAGGTTTCAAATACTAGTACTAGGTTTCAGAAGATAATCCAGCTCCAAGTATTGTGACAGAGAAGAACATCAAGTTATTATTTGAAATGCAGAAAAAGGTGGATAGAATTCAAGGAAACTACTCTGGATCATTGGTATCTCTAAAGGATATTTGCATGAAGCCAATTGGTGAGGACTGTGCTAGTCAAACTGTTTTACAATACTATAAAATGAAACCATAACTGTTTGATGATTATGAAGGGTCATCACATGAGTTGTTTTGCTTTGAGCGTTACACATCTTTGGAGCCATGCTTGAGTTCATATCATGCTCCTGTTGACCCAAGCACAATATTAGGGGGTTACAAGGGAAGCAACTTTTCACAGGCTACTGCATTTGTTATCACATATCCTGTTAATAATGTTGTGGACAAGACAGGACATGAAAAAGGAAAAGCTTTAGCATGGGAGAATTCTTTCATTCATATAGTGAAAGAAGAGCTTATTCCAATGGCAAAGTTACACAATCTTACTCTTGCATTTTCTGCAGAAATTTATGTGCAGGAAGAACTTAAGAGGGAGAGCACTGCTCATGTTGTAACCATATTGATCAGCTACATTGTCATGTTTGCCTACATATCAGTGACACTGGGTGATATTTCACCACACTTTTCACCTCTTTATGTTTCATCGAAGGTGTTACCTGGTTTGTCAGGGGTTCTTGTTGTTGTCCCTTCGGTACTTGGATCTATTGGGCTATTCAGTGCACTTGGAGTGAAGTCCACTTTAATTATTTTTGAAGTTATTCCATTTCTAGTGCTCACGGTGGGAGTTGACAATATGTGCATCTTAGTGCATGCACTTAAATGTCAGCCAGTCGAATTAGCCTTGGAAGAACGAGTGGGAAACACACTTGCTGAAGTGGGGCCATCTATAAAACTTTCAACCCTTTCAGAGGTTGTGGCATTTGCAATTGGAAGTTTCATCCCTATGCCTGTGTGTCGAGTGTTCTCGATGTTTGCGTCTCTTGTGGTGTTAGTGGACTTCTTACTGCAAGTGACTGCATTTGTTTCTCTTATGAAATTTGATTTGATAAGAACAGAAGGAAACATAGTTGATTTCTTTCCTTGCATTAGAGTTAGTCCATCAACAACTGAACTTGAACATGATAATTTGGGCAAGAGGCACCAAAAAACTGGCCTTTTGGTGCAGTACATGAAGAATATCCATGCACCTGTACTAAGCATACCAACAGTGAAAGTTGCAGTCCTATTGGTGTTCAGTGGTTTTGATTTTGCAAGCATTGCATTAACTACAAGGCTTCAACCAGGTTTAGAGCAACAAGTGGTACTTCCAAGAGACTCTTATCTCCAGGGCTATTTCAATAACATATCTGAGTACCTTCGAGTTGGACCTCCGCTTTACTTTGTTTTAAAAAACTACAGTTAATGTAAAAAAGGGAGGCTGCACCCTATAATGTTTGAGTAAGCAATCTTAACTTCGAGGCTACACTAGTAAGTAATGAGGTCTCTATTCCTTGACCGGAATATTGCTGACCTGACTTTGATTTTGTATTAAATTTTAGAACATAATCTAGAACAACAAGATTTTCACATTCATTAATCACTATATGATTTTTCAATGATTTTAAGGACCATTCATCCTCATAAAAATTCATATCCTTTCTCACCAATGTCCTCATTTGCACTTGAACTTAGATTATGTAGGCCTTGGACGTCATAATCTATCCAACAAGGATCCCCTTTATATTCAGGGGTTCAATATTAATCATTTTCTCATCATGAATATGAATATAAATTTGACAAGAAAAGAGAAACAGATATGTAATACTTGTGTCTTCTCTCCAACAAAATATTCCTTTGATGTTTTGTCCTTTAAGATCCTATGAGGAAATTGGTTCAAGATATAGAAAATTATGTTTCATTTTCTACAACTGGTTTGGTAAATCGGATACTATTTTTGTTGTATGTTTATTTAGTAATATATTGAAACTTTACTAACTTACAAAAAAGTTATCTTATTATCTTTCCCTTTAATATATTGTCTATTAAAAATATATTCTACATATTAAAAATATTAAAATATATGATACATATTAAAAGATATTAAACTCGTAGAAACTTAATCTTTCTTATAAATATGAAATATTTGATATGATAAACATAAAATTTTATGTAAAAAATTTAAAAAATATATATTGTGTATTAAAATCTGACTTTAAATCTGACTGTAAATCTGCCTGTAAATGTGCCTTACGCTGACTGTAAATCTGACTGTATATTGTGTATTAAAATCTGACTGTAAATCTGCCTTACGCTGACTGTAAATATAGTAGCATGAGTTTCATTTTATGGAGGAAGAGCTCTCATATAAAAAGTGCTACACATCACAATTATACTCCTTGCTTTTCAATTACGCATGAGTTTGACATCCATAAATTTCAAAAATCGTTTAAGATGACATAAGTGTATAGAAAAAGTTTAGGATTTCTGGTTATTAGACTATACACAATTATTTTATAGGAAGAAAACCAAAACCAAATACTAAAGCAAGCTCAATCCTATTCACTGCTAGCAATTCATCACAATTTTATAGTAATCTAAATATCAAAGTCATAAACTCATTTACAAACTTCCACAAGAAATCAACAAGGTGAAATTAAGTAAAGAAAAGTAAGTGTAGAAGTGTTTTCTTTTCTTTTTCTTTACTGGTGCATTGATCATGCCATGGGTAAGTCCTTTGATATGAAAACTTGTAGGAAAGGAATTTAAATGATTATGAACATATTTATTTTATGGGTCTACAAGGAAGTTTACTAGCATGAACTCCTTGTGGAAATAGTCCAATCAACTATAAAAAAAGATAAACAACCAGAAATCATAAATCAGATCCTTGATGCATCTCGTAGTATGTATCATAGTATTAATAACGACTATAAAGTGTTTCTTGTTAGAGAAAGGGATGTTCACACGTGAGTAGAACGGGATGTTTACACGTCAATTTCAGATTAAGGAGCTGAGTGGCACTACCAAGGAATGCATCGACCAAAACAATTTAATCAGGTCCCAAAATATTCATTGTGAATGCATTGAACTTTGAAACCATAATGGAGAAAGATGAATAGCTAAATAGATGCTAAATAGATTAGGGCAACAGAGAGAGAGGCTAGGGAATTGCAGTTCTATGGTTTGGGTAAACCAGGAGAATTCTAGTTTCCCATTGGCTACCATATATATGGAAGCAACATTGTTGCTATTTTTGTCTGTGGGGTTTTGCTTCAATGCCCACTTTGCAGACCGATTTTTTTTAAGACGAAGTGAATGATAAGAGGAAGTTGACAGGGTCCTCCTCTGCTCTGCTCTACTCCATGAATTAGATAATGTGCATTTTAAGGTTAGATGGGTTGTGTAGGATGTTGGCTGATCAGTTCTAATTGGCAGATGGATGAATGTTGAGATATGTTGAGGCCTTCTAGAAAAGGATTTTTAAATGGGTGAAAAATCAAGGTAATACACAGTGGTTTGGGAGCTTAGTCATGGGGATTTATTCATGGTTGTTGATTTTGATAAGATTTATTTAGGGTCTTAGAATCTTGTTTTCCTCAATTGACCATTACTAGGTTTCAAAGACTAGTATTAGGTTTCAGGAGATAATCCAGCTCCAAGTATTGTGACAGAGAAGAACATCAAGTTATTATTTGAAATACAGAAAAAGGTGGATAGAATTCAAGGAAACTACTCTGGATCATTGGTATCTCTAAAGGATATCTGCATGAAGCCACTTGGTGAGGAGTGTGCTAGTCAAACTGTTTTACAATACTATAAAATGAAACCAGAACTGTTTGATGATTATGAAGGGTCTTCACATGCGTTGTTTTGCTTTGAGCATTACACATCTTCGGAGCCATGCTTGAGTTCATATCATGCTCCTATTAACCCAAGCACAATATTAGGGGGTTACAAGGGAAGCAACTATTCACAGGCTACTACATTTGTTATCACATATCCTGTTAATAATGTTGTGGACAAGACAGGACATCAAAATGAAAAAGCTTTAACATGGCTGAATTCTTTCATTCATTTAGTGAAAGAAGAGCTTATCCCAATGGCAAAGTTGCACAATCTTACTCTTGCATTTTCTGCAGAAAGTTCTGTGCAGGAAGAACTTAAGAGGGAGAGCACTGCTGATGTTGTAACCATATTGATCAGCTACATTGTCATGTTTGCCTACATATCAGTGACACTGGGTGATATTTCACCACACTTTTCACTTCTTTATGTTTCATCGAAGGTGTTGCTTGGTTTGTCAGGGGTTCTTGTTGTTGTCCTTTCAGTACTTGGATCTATTGGGCTATTCAGTGCACTTGGAGTGAAGTCCACTTTAATTATTGTTGAAGTTATTCCATTTCTAGTGCTCGCGGTGGGAGTTGACAATATGTGCATCTTAGTGCATGCACTTAAATGCCAGCCAGTCGAATTAGCCTTAGAAGAACGAGTGAGAAACACACTTGCTGAAGTGGGGCCATCTATAACACTTTGAACCCTTTCAAAGGTTGTGGCATTTGCAGTTGGAAGTTTCATCCCTATGCCTGCGTGTCGAGTGTTCTCGATGTTTGCAGCTCTTGCGGTGTTAGTGGACTTCTTACTGCAAGTGACTGCATTTGTTTCTCTTATGACATTTGATTTGATAAGAATAGAAGGAAACAGAGTTGATTGCTTTCCTTGCATTAGAGTTAGTCCATCAACAACTGAACTTGAACATGATAATTTGGGCAGGAGGCACCAAAAACCTGGCCTTTTGGTGCAGTACATGAAGAATATCCATGCACCTGTACTAAGCATACCAACAATGAAAGTTGCAGTCCTATTGGTGTTCAGTGGTTTTGCTTTTGCAAGCATTGCATTAACTACAAGGCTTCAACGAGGTTTAGAGCAACAAGTGGTACTTCCAAGAGACTCTTATCTCGAGGGCTATTTCAATAACATATCTGAGTACCTTCGAGTTGGACCTCCGCTTTACTTTGTTTTAAAAAACTACAATTAAAGTAAAAAACGGAGGCTACACCCTATAATGTTTGAGTAAGCCATCTTAACTTCGAGGCTACACTAGTAAGTAATGAGGTCTCTATTCCTTGACCGGAATATTTATGACCTGACTTTGATTTTGTTTTCAATTTTAGAACAGAATCTAGAACAACAAGATTTTCACATTCATTAATCACTATATGATTTTTCTATGATTTTAAGGACCATTCATCCTCATAAAAATTCATATCCTTTCTCACCAATGTCCCCATTTGCACTTGAACTTAGATTATGTAGGCCTTGGACGTCATAATCTATCCAACAAAGATCCCCTTTATATTCAAGGGTTCAATATTAATCATTTTCTCATCATGACTATGAATATAAATTTGACAAGAAAAAAGAAACAGATATGTAATACTTGTGGCTTCTCACCAACAAAATATTTCTTTGATGTTTTGTCCTTTAAGATCCTATGAGGAAATTGGTTCAAGATATAGAAAATTATGTTTCATTTTCTATTTTCTGTGCATTTTTCCTATCAACAATGTCAAGAAATTTTCCATCATCTCAACTCCTTTGCATTACATCCATGGATAACAGTTTAAAACTGAGAAAAATAAGTTTTCAATTTACTATTTGTTGATAACAAATTCCGTACCTTTATTTTGTGTTATCTTTCGTATCACACTAAGGGTATTCAAGCAGAAAGCAATGCTTTGGAGCAAATTATATGATAGGTTCTCCTTCAGATATTTCTTTCAGTGCACTTTGATTTGAACCTGCAACTACTTCAGGGTAACCTTTGGCAACAAGAAGAGAAAGATGAACAACTAAATAGATGAGGGCAATAGAGAGAGAGGCTAGGGAATTGTAGTTCTATGATTTGGTTAAACGAGAAGAATTCTAGTTTCGCATTGGCTACCATATATATGGAAGCAACGTTGTTTCTATTTTTGTCTGTGGGGTTTTGCTTCAATGCTCACTTTTCAGACAATGAGTCTCGACATTACAACATGAAAAGCCAATTGTAAATTAGAAAATAAAATTTCCAATTGTAAATTAGAAAGTAAAATTTCCAATTGTAAATTAGAAAGTAAAATTTCTACGAGCTAGGTGCCTCACAACCTGCCCTTTCTAAATATAACTAATTTCTATGTTTTTAATGTTGATTAACAGATTATTGACTTTCTCGTGAGCATGGACATTTTCAATGAGATGATGCCACATGGATCTTTGTGATTGGTTAAAAAATATTATAAGGGTCAACAAGCGTCGACGGGGTTTGAACCCTCAACCTCCCGCACAACAGTCCACGGACTTACCACCATGCCACGAATTTGTTTCTTAATACTCTATGGTAATGGGTTTTATTTAAATTCAATTGGTTTCTGCATTTAGGGGAGGGTTCGTGGCACAAGTCCCTAGCCCCGGTCACATTCAACACCACAGAACCGTGGTGGAGCCGCGAAGGAAGTAGATGAGCTATGTTGTGTCTTTTCCCATAAATTCATTGGCTCGATATAACCCATTTTAAAGTCAAATCAAAATAAACTTTAAATATTACATTTTCCACAGTTTACTGGATTATTATGGTAAAAATAAATTAACCCTTTACTTTTCACTAGGGGGTGTTACATTTCCCCCATCTTAAGTGAAACACTAGGTGCCATATCTTACTAGGTTAAACTAGGTGCCATATCTTACTCAACTATTTATTCATTTCTAATCATCATTTTACTTGAACCCACCATCCATAGGCATGTTAAGACAATGAAATGTTATATACCCATTCATTGTCAAATGTTCCTCATACCCTTATACATGTACATATATGTACATTGCCCTTTTCATCTTATGGTCATAGCCATAATTTTAAGAAAATGCATCAAACCAACAAGGACATAGTTTAAAGTTCTCATCACAATTACAATTGTATCATTTGATCTTGTTATATAATGTCCTACAGTTTTATTATATCACCCCTAAAATTTAACGTACTTTTACTCTTGTTTACTTTATTATATCAACTTATCTAAAGGTGTTATTCATTCACAACTTTAATCCACATTAGGACAACAAGCTTCTCAAAGTATTTATTATATACATTCATTATCATGTGTTGCGTATTTCCCGTGGTTTTCTTTTTAATTATTATTTCATGTACATTTCCTGTAGTTTTACTAGATTTCCCATGAAATATAGCCTGCATCTTTTCTGTTGATCTTGTTCTGTCGATTTCAAATCAAATCTTTGTTACCTAGAGTTACAACTAACACCATTTAGCTAACCAAAATTCTCTTGTCACTTGATTTTAACCAACCTAACATTTTCCATTTGCAATATGATTATAAACATAAACCAATTAGAAAATCATTACATGATTTGTTATGATTTTGAATTTTAACACCAATCTTGAATCCTTTGTGTCCATTAGGTACAGATGATTCAATGTTGACTAGATTCTTTCCTACATTTTAGAGCTTTTACATTTTTTTTATAGTAAATTGCCATATTATAGAAGTTCCCATTATTTTTTCTTGCTTTTACTTACTAAGATTAGTGTGAAGTTGGTTCCATTTTGAATATCAATAACACCATTCTGATGTGTTCACATGTTTATTTGATGGCTACTATTTATTTTATTCCTATATAGGTATATATGTATTGATGAACAATTCACACTAAGTATCGCATTTCGCTACGTTCTTCATCGTAACAAGAGCCAAGATATCCGTTTCCGAGAGTCGTTTCCACGTACTACCGAAATATCAGCCACAACACTTAATAGGGGCGCCCCCCACAAACAGACTACTAATAACAAACCACCCCGCTGTTGCACCCCTTCGTGTATGAAACACCCAACAACCTTTCCAGCGAGAAAGTCAACCGGGGTCAAGAATCAAACTCCAAAGAGGAGTTGTCACAGGCGGACACTCAACGCCGGAGAACGTCGCGGGCCACAAGTATATCGATGGTGCAAGGCAACTAAAAGGGAGGGACGCCTGCAAAGCGCACACCACGAAACAAAGAAATAAATTACCAAGTCCCACGAAAAACCCACAATCCAAAGGGAGGAACAAAGACACAACCCGCTACTTCTTTTTCCCTTAGAAGGGGAGTGGCTCACGAGAGGACGAGGAATTTCCTCAATGACAAAGGCACGAGATAAGATTGCCACCCTCTTGCCCACTAGATCGGAAAATTACGATCTCGATGGAGCTCAAACCGAGGGAGGGGTTTTTCATTACCTGGACACGCAATCCTTCCGCGAGGGCATTGTCGAGGCACGGTCGGGAGGGACTAGAGTGGCCAGCCCAACAGGTTGAGCTGCTCTTCATCCATCCCACAATGATCCCACCCGAACAATTTCCCCTCACGGAAGGTTTGAGCTACCAAGCACGCGCGCGACCACTCCCTCGACCCAACCACCAGCGAAAAAGCTCACCCAAGCAACACATCAACCGCCGCCGCCTTTTCG